>JAEIGP010000699.1:0-252069 GCA_018904095.1 Zaprionus ghesquierei
CGTTGAGCTGAATAACTTCTGTGTTTATTATCCGATTGTTACCAAATTTTCAGAGATCATCTGGCTAGCTATGTTATCATTAAACCGAAAAAAAAATATTTCATCAAAATTGCACTTGTTATCAATGTTTTTTCGATTTGCGGGGGGCGGAAGGGGGCGTGGCCAAAATCCAAAATAAACTTAATCAGCGTGCAATAATAACACATATTGTCACCAAATTTGGTTGTCCTAGCTCTTATAATAGCTGAGATCTAGATTTTCACACGGACAGACAGACAGACAGACGGACATAGCTATATCGACTCGGCAGTTGATCCTGAGCCAGAATATATATACTTTATGGGGTCGGAGGTGTCTCCTTCTGCCTGTTACATACATTTTCGGTTTGAACAAAGTTATAATACCCTTCTACTCTATGAGTAGCGGGTATAAACATTTTTGCACACATTTAATTTTTGATGCGGGCGGGACTCGAACCCGTCAGAGTGCATCGTTTGCACTGTTCGTTTTCCAGTCCACAACTGCAACCATTTCACCACCGTACACGCACACACGATTCGGTACAAATGCAAGCAGCGCTGCCGCCAGCGCTGCTTACAGCTATGGAAAACGTTAAGCTGAATAACTTCTGTGTTTATTATCCGATTGTTACCAAATTTTCAGAGATCATCTGGCTAGCTATAGTTATCATGTAAACCGAAAATGAACAACATGGCATCAAAATTGCACTTGTTATCAATGTTTTTTCGATTTGCGGGGGCGGAAGGGGGCGTGGCCAAAATCCAAAATAAACTTGATCAGCGTGCAATAATAACACATATTGTCACCAAATTTGGTTGTCCTAGCTCTTATAATAGCTGAGATCTAGATTTTCACACGGACAGACAGACGGACAGACGGACATGGCTATATCGACTCGGCTGTTGATCCTGAGCCAGAATATATATACTTTATGGGGTCGGAGGTGTCTCCTTCTGCCTGTTACATACATTTTCGGTTTGAACAAAGTTATAATACCCTCTACTCTATGAGTAGCGGGTATAAAGAACAAGCTTAAGCGGCATGAACTGGGAATCGAACCACGGACCTGTCGGTTCAGGAGTTCATCGCTTTTCCACTAAGCTACTGACGCTGTTATCCAACAACTGCAAAAATTTGCATTGTAAGGCATTCTTATTATTTCCTGTACAAATAAAGAATTTGCGCTGCCGGCAGCGCTGCTTACAGCTATGGAAAACGTTGAGCTGAATAACTTCTGTGTTTATTATCCGATTGTTACCAAATTTTCAGAGATCATCTGGCTAGCTATAGTTATCATGTAAACCGAAAATGAACAACATGGCATCAAAATTGCACTTGTTATCAATGTTTTTTCGATTTGCGGGGGCGGAAGGGGGCGTGGCCAAAATCCAAAATAAACTTGATCAGCGTGCAATAATAACACATATTGTCACCAAATTTGGTTGTCCTAGCTCTTATAATAGCTGAGATCTAGATTTTCACACGGACAGACAGACAGACGGACAGACGGACATGGCTATATCGACTCGGCTGTTGATCCTGAGCCAGAATATATATACTTTATGGGGTCGGAGGTGTCTCCTTCTGCCTGTTACATACATTTTCGGTTTGAACAAAGTTATAATACCCTTCTCTATGAGTAGCGGGTATAAAGAACAAGCTTAAGCGGCATGAAATGGGAATCGAACCACGGACCTGTCGGTTCAGGAGTTCATCGCTTTTCCACTAAGCTACTGACGCTGTTATCCAACAACTGCAACAATTTGCATTGTAAGGCATTCTTATTATTTCCTGTACAAATAAAGAATTTGCGCTGCCGGCAGCGCTGCTTACAGCTATGGAAAACGTTGAGCTGAATAACTTCTGTGTTTATTATCCGATTGTTACCAAATTTTCAGAGATCATCTGGCTAGCTATAGTTATCATGTAAACCGAAAATGAACAATATGGCATCAAAATTGCACTTGTTATCAATGTTTTTTCGATTTGCGGGGGCGGAAGGGGGCGTGGCCAAAATCCAAAATAAACTTGATCAGCGTGCAATAATAACACATATTGTCACCAAATTTGGTTGTCCTAGCTCTTATAATAGCTGAGATCTAGATTTTCACACGGACAGACAGACGGACAGACGGACAGACGGACATGGCTATATCGACTCGGCTGTTGATCCTGAGCCACAATATATATACTTTATGGGGTCGGAGGTGTCTCCTTCTGCCTGTTACATACATTTTCGGTTTGAACAAAGTTATAATACCCTTCTACTCTATGAGTAGCGGGTATAAAGAACAAGCTTAAGCGGCATGAACTGGGAATCGAACCACGGACCTGTCGGTTCAGGAGTTCATCGCTTTTCCACTAAGCTACTGACGCTGTTATCCAACAACTGCAAAAATTTGCATTGTAAGGCATTCTTATTATTTCCTGTACAAATAAAGAATTTGCGCTGCCGGCAGCGCTGCTTACAGCTATGGAAAACGTTGAGCTGAATAACTTCTGTGTTTATTATCCGATTGTTACCAAATTTTCAGAGATCATCTGGCTAGCTATAGTTATCATGTAAACCGAAAATGAACAACATGGCATCAAAATTGCACTTGTTATCAATGTTTTTTCGATTTGCGGGGGCGGAAGGGGGCGTGGCCAAAATCCAAAATAAACTTGATCAGCGTGCAATAATAACACATATTGTCACCAAATTTGGTTGTCCTAGCTCTTATAATAGCTGAGATCTAGATTTTCACACGGACAGACAGACGGACAGACGGGCATGGCTATATCGACTCGGCTGTTGATCCTGAGCCAGAAATATATATACTTTATGGGGTCGGAGGTGTCTCCTTCTGCCTGTTACATACATTTTCGGTTTGAACAAAGTTATAATACCCTTCCTCTTTGAGTAGCGGGTATAAAGAACAAGCTTAAGCGGCATGAAATGGGAATCGAACCACGGACCTGTCGGTTCAGGAGTTCATCGCTTTTCCACTAAGCTACTGACGCTGTTATCCAACAACTGCAAAAATTTGCATTGTAAGGCATTCTTATTATTTCCTGTACAAATAAAGAATTTGCGCTGCCGGCAGCGCTGCTTACAGCTATGGAAAACGTTGAGCTGAATAACTTCTGTGTTTATTATCCGATTGTTACCAAATTTTCAGAGATCATCTGGCTAGCTATGTTATCATGTAAACCGAAAATGAACAACATGGCATCAAAATTGCACTTGTTATCAATGTTTTTTCGATTTGCGGGGGCGGAAGGGGGCGTGGCCAAAATCCAAAATAAACTTGATCAGCGTGCAATAATAACACATATTGTCACCAAATTTGGTTGTCCTAGCTCTTATAATAGCTGAGATCTAGATTTTCACACGGACAGACAGACGGACAGACGGACATGGCTATATCGACTCGGCTGTTGATCCTGAGCCAGAATATATATACTTTATGGGGTCGGAGGTGTCTCCTTCTGCCTGTTACATACATTTTCGGTTTGAACAAAGTTATAATACCCTTCTACTCTATGAGTAGCGGGTATAAAGAACAAGCTTAAGCGGCATGAACTGGGAATCGAACCACGGACCTGTCGGTTCAGGAGTTCATCGCTTTTCCACTAAGCTACTGACGCTGTTATCCAACAACTGCAAAAATTTGATTGTAGGCATTCTTATTATTTCCTGTACAAATAAAGAATTTGCGCTGCCGGCAGCGCTGCTTACAGCTATGGAAAACGTTGAGCTGAATAACTTCTGTGTTTATTATCCGATTGTTACCAAATTTTCAGAGATCATCTGGCTAGCTATAGTTATCATGTAAACCGAAAATGAACAACATGGCATCAAAATTGCACTTGTTATCAATGTTTTTTCGATTTGCGGGGGCGGAAGGGGGCGTGGCCAAAATCCAAAATAAACTTGATCAGCGTGCAATAATAACACATATTGTCACCAAATTTGGTTGTCCTAGCTCTTATAATAGCTGAGATCTAGATTTTCACACGGACAGACAGACGGACAGACGGACATGGCTATATCGACTCGGCTGTTGATCCTGAGCCAGAATATATATACTTTATGGGGTCGGAGGTGTCTCCTTCTGCCTGTTACATACATTTTCGGTTTGAACAAAGTTATAATACCCTTCTCTCTTTGAGTAGCGGGTATAAAGAACAATTTTAAGCGGCATGAACTGGGAATCGAACCACGGACCTGTCGGTTCAGGAGTTCATCGCTTTTCCACTAAGCTACTGACGCTGTTATCCAACAACTGCAAAAATTTGCATTGTAAGGCATTCTTATTATTTCCTGTACAAATAAAGAATTTGCGCTGCCGGCAGCGCTGCTTACAGCTATGGAAAACGTTGAGCTGAATAACTTCTGTGTTTATTATCCGATTGTTACCAAATTTTCAGAGATCATCTGGCTAGCTATAGTTATCATGTAAACCGAAAATGAACAATATTTCATCAAAATTGCACTTGTTATCAATGTTTTTTCGATTTGCGGGGGCGGAAGGGGGCGTGGCCAAAATCCAAAATAAACTTGATCAGCGTGCAATAATAACACATATTGTCACCAAATTTGGTTGTCCTAGCTCTTATAATAGCTGAGATCTAGATTTTCACACGGACAGACAGACGGACAGACGGACATGGCTATATCGACTCGGCTGTTGATCCTGAGCCAGAATATATATACTTTATGGGGTCGGAGGTGTCTCCTTCTGCCTGTTACATACATTTTCGGTTTGAACAAAGTTATAATACCCTTCCTCTTTGAGTAGCGGGTATAAAGAACAAGCTTAAGCGGCATGAACTGGGAATCGAACCACGGACCTGTCGGTTCAGGAGTTCATCGCTTTTCCACTAAGCTACTGACGCTGTTATCCAACAACTGCAAAAATTTGCATTGTAAGGCATTCTTATTATTTCCTGTACAAATAAAGAATTTGCGCTGCCGGCAGCGCTGCTTACAGCTATGGAAAACGTTGAGCTGAATAACTTCTGTGTTTATTATCCGATTGTTACCAAATTTTCAGAGATCATCTGGCTAGCTATGTTATCATGTAAACCGAAAATGAACAATATGTCATCAAAATTGCACTTGTTATCAATGTTTTTTCGATTTGCGGGGGCGGAAGGGGGCGTGGCCAAAATCCAAAATAAACTTAATCAGCGTGCAATAATAACACATATTGTCACCAAATTTGGTTGTCCTAGCTCTTATAATAGCTGAGATCTAGATTTTCACACGGACAGACAGACGGACAGACGGACATAGCTATATCGACTCGGCAGTTGATCCTGAGCCAGAATATATATACTTTATGGGGTCGGAGGTGTCTCCTTCTGCCTGTTACATACATTTTCGGTTTGAACAAAGTTATAATACCCTTCTACTCTATGAGTAGCGGGTATAAATTGAACAAGTTTAAGCGGCATGAACTGGGAATCGAACCACGGACCTGTCGGTTCAGGAGTTCATCGCTTTTCCACTAAGCTACTGACGCTGTTATCCAACAACTCAAAAATTTGCACACTGTACAGGCACATCACGATTCGGCACAATCAAGAGCGCTGCGCCAGCGCTGCTTACAGCTATGGAAAACGTTAAGCTGAATAACTTCTGTGTTTATTATCCGATTGTTACCAAATTTTCAGAGATCATCTGGCTAGCTATAGTTATCATGTAAACCGAAAATGAACAATATGGCATCAAAATTGCACTTGTTATCAATGTTTTTTCGATTTGCGGGGGCGGAAGGGGGCGTGGCCAAAATCCAAAATAAACATGATCAGCGTGCAATAATAACACATATTGTCACCAAATTTGGTTGTCCTAGCTCTTATAATAGCTGAGATCTAGATTTTCACACGGACAGACAGACGGACAGACGGACATGGCTATATCGACTCGGCTGTTGATCCTGAGCCAGAATATATATACTTTATGGGGTCGGAGGTGTCTCCTTCTGCCTGTTACATACATTTTCGGTTTGAACAAAGTTATAATACCCTTCTACTCTATGAGTAGCGGGTATAAAGAACAAGCTTAAGCGGCATGAACTGGGAATCGAACCACGGACCTGTCGGTTCAGGAGTTCATCGCTTTTCCACTAAGCTACTGACGCTGTTATCCAACAACTGCAAAAATTTGCATTGTAAGGCATTCTTATTATTTCCTGTACAAATAAGAATTTGCGCTGCCGGCAGCGCTGCTTACAGCTATGGAAAACGTTGAGCTGAATAACTTCTGTGTTTATTATCCGATTGTTACCAAATTTTCAGAGATCATCTGGCTAGCTATAGTTATCATGTAAACCGAAAATGAACAACATGGCATCAAAATTGCACTTGTTATCAATGTTTTTTCGATTTGCGGGGGCGGAAGGGGGCGTGGCCAAAATCCAAAATAAACTTGATCAGCGTGCAATAATAACACATATTGTCACCAAATTTGGTTGTCCTAGCTCTTATAATAGCTGAGATCTAGATTTTCACACGGACAGACAGACGGACAGACGGGCATGGCTATATCGACTCGGCTGTTGATCCTGAGCCAGAATATATATACTTTATGGGGTCGGAGGTGTCTCCTTCTGCCTGTTACATACATTTTCGGTTTGAACAAAGTTATAATACCCTTCCTCTTTGAGTAGCGGGTATAAAGAACAAGCTTAAGCGGCATGAAATGGGAATCGAACCACGGACCTGTCGGTTCAGGAGTTCATCGCTTTTCCACTAAGCTACTGACGCTGTTATCCAACAACTGCAAAAATTTGCATTGTAAGGCATTCTTATTATTTCCTGTACAAATAAAGAATTTGCGCTGCCGGCAGCGCTGCTTACAGCTATGGAAAACGTTGAGCTGAATAACTTCTGTGTTTATTATCCGATTGTTACCAAATTTTCAGAGATCATCTGGCTAGCTATGTTATCATGTAAACCGAAAATGAACAATATTTCATCAAAATTGCACTTGTTATCAATGTTTTTTCGATTTGCGGGGGCGGAAGGGGGCGTGGCCAAAATCCAAAATAAACTTAATCAGCGTGCAATAATAACACATATTGTCACCAAATTTGGTTGTCCTAGCTCTTATAATAGCTGAGATCTAGATTTTCACACGGACAGACAGACAGACAGACGGACATAGCTATATCGACTCGGCAGTTGATCCTGAGCCAGAATATATATACTTTATGGGGTCGGAGGTGTCTCCTTCTGCCTGTTACATACATTTTCGGTTTGAACAAAGTTATAATACCCTTCTACTCTATGAGTAGCGGGTATAAAAATTAAAGTGAAAGTTCTTAAAAAAAAGTAAAAGAACAAGCTTAAGCGGCATGAACTGGGAATCGAACCACGGGCCTGTCGGTTCAGGAGTTCATCGCTTTTCCCCTAAAGCTACTGACGCTGTTTTCCAACAACTGCAAAAATTTGCATTGTAAGGCATTCTTATTATTTCCTGTACAAATAAAGAATTTGCGCTGCCGGCAGCGCTGCTTACAGCTATGGAAAACGATGAGCTGAATAACATCTGTGTTTATTATCCGATTGTTATCACTCGGCTGTTGATCCTGAGCCAGAATATATATAGTTTATGGGGTCGGTGGTGTCTCCTTCTGCCTGTTACATACATTTTCGGTTTGAACAAAGTTATAATACCCTTCTACTCTATGAGTAGCGGGTATAAACATTTTTGCACACATTTAATTTTTGATGCGGGCGGGACTCGAACCCGTAAGTGCATAATAGTACTGTTCGTTTTCCAGTCCACAACTTAACCCATTTCACCACCGTACACGCACACACGATTCGGCACAATGCTGCAAGCAGCGCTGCCGCCAGCGCTGCTTACAGCTATGGAAAACGTTAAGCTGAATAACTTCTGTGTTTATTATCCGATTGTTACCAAATTTTCAGAGATCATCTGGCTAGCTATAGTTATCATGTAAACCGAAAATGAACAATATGCCATCAAAATTGCACTTGTTATCAATGTTTTTTCGATTTGCGGGGGCGGAAGGGGGCGTGGCCAAAAGCCAAAATAAACATGATCAGCGTGCAATAATAACACATATTGTCACCAAATTTGGTTGTCCTAGCTCTTATAATAGCTGAGATCTAGATTTTCACACGGACAGACAGACGGACAGACGGACAGACGGACATGGCTATATCGACTCGGCTGTTGATCCTGAGCCACAATATATATACTTTATGGGGTCGGAGGTGTCTCCTTCTGCCTGTTACATACATTTTCGGTTTGAACAAAGTTATAATACCCTTCTACTCTATGAGTAGCGGGTATAAAGAACAAGCTTAAGCGGCATGAACTGGGAATCGAACCACGGACCTGTCGGTTCAGGAGTTCATCGCTTTTCCACTAAGCTACTGACGCTGTTATCCAACAACTGCAAAAATTTGCATTGTAAGGCATTCTTATTATTTTCTGTACAAATAAAGAATTTGCGCTGCCGGCAGCGCTGCTTACAGCTATGGAAAACGTTGAGCTGAATAACTTCTGTGTTTATTATCCGATTGTTACCAAATTTTCAGAGATCATCTGGCTAGCTATAGTTATCATGTAAACCGAAAATGAACAACATGGCATCAAAATTGCACTTGTTATCAATGTTTTTTCGATTTGCGGGGGCGGAAGGGGGCGTGGCCAAAATCCAAAATAAACTTGATCAGCGTGCAATAATAACACATATTGTCACCAAATTTGGTTGTCCTAGCTCTTATAATAGCTGAGATCTAGATTTTCACACGGACAGACAGACGGACAGACGGGCATGGCTATATCGACTCGGCTGTTGATCCTGAGCCAGAATATATATACTTTATGGGGTCGGAGGTGTCTCCTTCTGCCTGTTACATACATTTTCGGTTTGAACAAAGTTATAATACCCTCTCTCTATGAGTAGCGGGTATAAAGAACAAGCTTAAGCGGCATGAAATGGGAATCGAACCACGGACCTGTCGGTTCAGGAGTTCATCGCTTTTCCACTAAGCTACTGACGCTGTTATCCAACAACTGCAAAAATTTGCATTGTAAGGCATTCTTATTATTTCCTGTACAAATAAAGAATTTGCGCTGCCGGCAGCGCTGCTTACAGCTATGGAAAACGTTGAGCTGAATAACTTCTGTGTTTATTATCCGATTGTTACCAAATTTTCAGAGATCATCTGGCTAGCTATAGTTATCATGTAAACCGAAAATGAACAATATGCCATCAAAATTGCACTTGTTATCAATGTTTTTTCGATTTGCGGGGGCGGAAGGGGGCGTGGCCAAAAGCCAAAATAAACATGATCAGCGTGCAATAATAACACATATTGTCACCAAATTTGGTTGTCCTAGCTCTTATAATAGCTGAGATCTAGATTTTCACACGGACAGACAGACGGACAGACGGACAGACGGACATGGCTATATCGACTCGGCTGTTGATCCTGAGCCACAATATATATACTTTATGGGGTCGGAGGTGTCTCCTTCTGCCTGTTACATACATTTTCGGTTTGAACAAAGTTATAATACCCTTCTACTCTATGAGTAGCGGGTATAAAGAACAAGCTTAAGCGGCATGAACTGGGAATCGAACCACGGACCTGTCGGTTCAGGAGTTCATCGCTTTTCCACTAAGCTACTGACGCTGTTATCCAACAACTGCAAAAATTTGCATTGTAAGGCATTCTTATTATTTCCTGTACAAATAAAGAATTTGCGCTGCCGGCAGCGCTGCTTACAGCTATGGAAAACGTTGAGCTGAATAACTTCTGTTGTTATTATCCGATTGTTACCAAATTTTCAGAGATCATCTGGCTAGCTATAGTTATCATGTAAACCGAAAATGAACAACATGGCATCAAAATTGCACTTGTTATCAATGTTTTTTCGATTTGCGGGGGCGGAAGGGGGCGTGGCCAAAATCCAAAATAAACTTGATCAGCGTGCAATAATAACACATATTGTCACCAAATTTGGTTGTCCTAGCTCTTATAATAGCTGAGATCTAGATTTTCACACGGACAGACAGACGGACAGACGGGCATGGCTATATCGACTCGGCTGTTGATCCTGAGCCAGAATATATATACTTTATGGGGTCGGAGGTGTCTCCTTCTGCCTGTTACATACATTTTCGGTTTGAACAAAGTTATAATACCCTTCTACTCTATGAGTAGCGGGTATAAAGAACAAGCTTAAGCGGCATGAAATGGGAATCGAACCACGGACCTGTCGGTTCAGGAGTTCATCGCTTTTCCACTAAGCTACTGACGCTGTTATCCAACAACTGCAAAAATTTGCATTGTAAGGCATTCTTATTATTTCCTGTACAAATAAAGAATTTGCGCTGCCGGCAGCGCTGCTTACAGCTATGGAAAACGTTGAGCTGAATAACTTCTGTGTTTATTATCCGATTGTTACCAAATTTTCAGAGATCATCTGGCTAGCTATAGTTATCATGTAAACCGAAAATGAACAATATGGCATCAAAATTGCACTTGTTATCAATGTTTTTTCGATTTGCGGGGGCGGAAGGGGGCGTGGCCAAAAGCCAAAATAAACTTGATCAGCGTGCAATAATAACACATATTGTCACCAAATTTGGTTGTCCTAGCTCTTATAATAGCTGAGATCTAGATTTTCACACGGACAGACAGACGGACAGACGGACAGACGGACATGGCTATATCGACTCGGCTGTTGATCCTGAGCCAGAATATATATACTTTATGGGGTCGGAGGTGTCTCCTTCTGCCTGTTACATACATTTTCGGTTTGAACAAAGTTATAATACCCTTCTACTCTATGAGTAGCGGGTATAAAGAACAAGCTTAAGCGGCATGAACTGGGAATCGAACCACGGACCTGTCGGTTCAGGAGTTCATCGCTTTTCCACTAAGCTACTGACGCTGTTATCCAACAACTGCAAAAATTTGCATTGTAAGGCATTCTTATTATTTCCTGTACAAATAAAGAATTTGCGCTGCCGGCAGCGCTGCTTACAGCTATGGAAAACGTTGAGCTGAATAACTTCTGTTGTTATTATCCGATTGTTACCAAATTTTCAGAGATCATCTGGCTAGCTATAGTTATCATGTAAACCGAAAATGAACAACATGGCATCAAAATTGCACTTGTTATCAATGTTTTTTCGATTTGCGGGGGCGGAAGGGGGCGTGGCCAAAATCCAAAATAAACTTGATCAGCGTGCAATAATAACACATATTGTCACCAAATTTGGTTGTCCTAGCTCTTATAATAGCTGAGATCTAGATTTTCACACGGACAGACAGACGGACAGACGGGCATGGCTATATCGACTCGGCTGTTGATCCTGAGCCAGAATATATATACTTTATGGGGTCGGAGGTGTCTCCTTCTGCCTGTTACATACATTTTCGGTTTGAACAAAGTTATAATACCCTCTTTGAGTAGCGGGTATAAAGAACAAGCTTAAGCGGCATGAAATGGGAATCGAACCACGGACCTGTCGGTTCAGGAGTTCATCGCTTTTCCACTAAGCTACTGACGCTGTTATCCAACAACTGCAAAAATTTGCATTGTAAGGCATTCTTATTATTTCCTGTACAAATAAAGAATTTGCGCTGCCGGCAGCGCTGCTTACAGCTATGGAAAACGTTGAGCTGAATAACTTCTGTGTTTATTATCCGATTGTTACCAAATTTTCAGAGATCATCTGGCTAGCTATGTTATCATGTAAACCGAAAATGAACAATATTTCATCAAAATTGCACTTGTTATCAATGTTTTTTCGATTTGCGGGGGCGGAAGGGGGCGTGGCCAAAATCCAAAATAAACTTAATCAGCGTGCAATAATAACACATATTGTCACCAAATTTGGTTGTCCTAGCTCTTATAATAGCTGAGATCTAGATTTTCACACGGACCGACAGACAGACAGACGGACATAGCTATATCGACTCGGCAGTTGATCCTGAGCCAGAATATATATACTTTATGGGGTCGGAGGTGTCTCCTTCTGCCTGTTACATACATTTTCGGTTTGAACAAAGTTATAATACCCTTCTACTCTATGAGTAGCGGGTATAAAAATTAAAGTGAAAGTTATTAAAAAAAAAGTAAAAAGAACAAGCTTAAGCGGCATGAACTGGGAATCGAACCACGGGCCTGTCGGTTCAGGAGTTCATCGCTTTTCCACTAAGCTACTGACGCTGTTTTCCAACAACTGCAAAAATTTGCATTGTAAGGCATTCTTATTATTTCCTGTACAAATAAAGAATTTGCGCTGCCGGCAGCGCTGCTTACAGCTATGGAAAACGATGAGCTGAATAACATCTGTGTTTATTATCCGATTGTTATCACTCGGCTGTTGATCCTGAGCCAGAATATATATAGTTTATGGGGTCGGTGGTGTCTCCTTCTGCCTGTTACATACATTTTCGGTTTGAACAAAGTTATAATACCCTTCTACTCTATGAGTAGCGGGTATAAACATTTTTGCACACATTTAATTTTTGATGCGGGCGGGACTCGAACCCGTAAGTGCATAATAGTACTGTTCGTTTTCCAGTCCACAACTTAACCCATTTCACCACCGTACACGCACACACGATTCGGCACAATGCTGCAAGCAGCGCTGCGCCAGCGCTGCTTACAGCTATGGAAAACGTTAAGCTGAATAACTTCTGTGTTTATTATCCGATTGTTACCAAATTTTCAGAGATCATCTGGCTAGCTATAGTTATCATGTAAACCGAAAATGAACAATATGGCATCAAAATTGCACTTGTTATCAATGTTTTTTCGATTTGCGGGGGCGGAAGGGGGCGTGGCCAAAATCCAAAATAAACTTGATCAGCGTGCAATAATAACACATATTGTCACCAAATTTGGTTGTCCTAGCTCTTATAATAGCTGAGATCTAGATTTTCACACGGACAGACAGACGGACAGACGGACATGGCTATATCGACTCGGCTGTTGATCCTGAGCCAGAATATATATACTTTATGGGGTCGGAGGTGTCTCCTTCTGCCTGTTACATACATTTTCGGTTTGAACAAAGTTATAATACCCTTCTACTCTATGAGTAGCGGGTATAAAAATTAAAGTGAAAGTTATTAAAAAAAAAGTAAAAAGAACAAGCTTAAGCGGCATGAACTGGGAATCGAACCACGGGCCTGTCGGTTCAGGAGTTCATCGCTTTTCCACTAAGCTACTGACGCTGTTTTCCAACAACTGCAAAAATTTGCATTGTAAGGCATTCTTATTATTTCCTGTACAAATAAAGAATTTGCGCTGCCGGCAGCGCTGCTTACAGCTATGGAAAACGATGAGCTGAATAACATCTGTGTTTATTATCCGATTGTTATCACTCGGCTGTTGATCCTGAGCCAGAATATATATACTTTATGGGGTCGGAGGTGTCTCCTTCTGCCTGTTACATACATTTTCGGTTTGAACAAAGTTATAATACCCTTCTACTCTATGAGTAGCGGGTATAAAGAACAAGCTTAAGCGGCATGAACTGGGAATCGAACCACGGACCTGTCGGTTCAGGAGTTCATCGCTTTTCCACTAAGCTACTGACGCTGTTATCCAACAACTGCAACAATTTGCCGGACGCGCTGCTTACAGCTATGGAAAACGTTAAGCTGAATAACTTCTGTTGTTATTATCCGATTGTTACCAAATTTTCAGAGATCATCTGGCTAGCTGTAGTTATCATGTAAACCGAAAATGAACAACATGGCATCAAAATTGCACTTGTTATCAATGTTTTTTTCGATTTGCGGGGGCGGAAGGGGGCGTGGCCAAAATCCAAAATAAACTTGATCAGCGTGCAATAATAACACATATTGTCACCAATTTTGGTTGTCCTAGCTCTTATAATAGCTGAGATCTAGATTTTCACACGGACAGACAGACGGACAGACGGGCATGGCTATATCGACTCGGCTGTTGATCCTGAGCCAGAATATATATACTTTATGGGGTCGGAGGTGTCTCCATCTGCCTGTTACATACATTTTCGGTTTGAACAAAGTTATAATACCCTTCTACTCTATGAGTAGCGGGTATAAAGAACAAGCTTAAGCGGCATGAACTGGGAATCGAACCACGGACCTGTCGGTTCAGGAGTTCATCGCTTTTCCACTAAGCTACTGACGCTGTTATCCAACAACTGCAACAATTTGCCGGACGCGCTGCTTACAGCTATGGAAAACGTTAAGCTGAATAACTTCTGTGTTTATTATCCGATTGTTACCAAATTTTCAGAGATCATCTGGCTAGCTGTAGTTATCATGTAAACCGAAAATGAACAACATGGCATCAAAAGTGCACTTGTTATCAATGTTTTTTTCGATTTGCGGGGGCGGAAGGGGACGTGGCCAAAATCCAAAATAAACTTGATCAGCGTGCAATAATAACACAAATTGTCACCAATTTTGGTTGTCCTAGCTCTTATAATAGCTGAGATCTAGATTTTCACACGGACAGACAGACGGGCATGGCTATATCGACTCGGCTGTTGATCCTGAGCCAGAATATATATAGTTTATGGGGTCGGAGGTGTCTCCTTCTGCCTGTTACATACATTTTCGGTTTGATCAAAGTTATAATACCCTTCTACTCTATGAGTAGCGGGTATAATAAAAAGAACAAGCTTAAGCGGCATGAACTGGGAATCGAACCACGGACCTGTCGGTTCAGGAGTTCATCGCTTTTCCACTAAGCTACTGACGCTGTTTTCCAACAACTGCAAAAATTTGCATTGCAAGGCATTCTTATTATTTCCTGTACAAATAAAGAATTTGCGCTGCCGGCAGCGCTGCTTACAGCTATGGAAAACGATGAGCTGAATAACATATGTGTTTATTATCCGATTGTTACCAAATTTTCAGAGATTATCTGGCTAGTTATAGTTATCATATAAACCGAAAATGAACAATATGGCATCAAAATTGCGCTTGTAATCAATTTTTTTTTATTTACAGGGGCGGAAGGGGGCGTGGCCAAAATCCAAAATAAACTTGATCAGCGTGCAATAATAACACATACTGTCACCAAATTTGGTAGTTTTAGCTCTTATAATAGCTGAGATCTAGATTTTCACACGGACAGACAGACGGACAGACAGACAGACAGACGGACAGACGGTCATGGCTATATCGACTCGGCTGTTGATCCTGAGCCAGAATATATATACTTTATGGGGTCGGAGGTGTCTCCTTCTGCCTGTTACATACATTTTCGGTTTGAACAAAGTTATAATACCCTTCTACTCTATGAGTAGCGGGTACATAAAAAAAAAAACATTTTTTGCACACATTTAATTTTTGATGCGGGCGGGACTCGAACCCGTAAATGCATAATAGTACTGTTCGGTTTGCAGTCCACTACTTAACCCATTTCATCACCGTACACGCACACAGGATTCGGCACAATTCTGCAAGCAGCGCTGCCGGCAGCGCTGCTTACAGCTATGGAAAACGTTAAGCTGAATAACTTCTGTGTTTATTATCCGATTGTTACCAAATTTTCAGAGATCATCTGGCTAGCTGTAGATATCATGTAAACCGAAAATGAATAACATGGCATCAAAATTGCACTTGTTATCAATGTTTTTTTTCGATTTGCGGGGGCGGAAGGGGGCGTGGCCAAAATCCAAAATAAACTTGATCAGCGTGCAATAATAACACATATTGTCACCAATTTTGGTTGTCCTAGCTCTTATAATAGCTGAGATCT
Source organism: Zaprionus ghesquierei (assembly GCA_018904095.1). NCBI lineage: Eukaryota > Metazoa > Arthropoda > Insecta > Diptera > Drosophilidae > Zaprionus > Zaprionus ghesquierei. The sequence continues at coordinate 15,776 of JAEIGP010000699.1, forward strand.
AGATTTTCACACGGACAGACAGACGGACAGACGGACATGGCTATATCGACTCGGCTGTTGATCCTGAGCCAGAATATATATACTTTATGGGGTCGGAGGTGTCTCCTTCTGCCTGTTACATACATTTTCGGTTTGAACAAAGTTATAATACCCTTCTACTCTATGAGTAGCGGGTATAAACATTTTTGCACACATTTAATTTTTGATGCGGGCGGGACTCGAACCCGTAAGTGCATAATAGTACTGTTCGTTTTGCAGTCCACAACTTAACCCATTTCACCACCGTACACGCACACACGATTCGGCACAATGCTGCAAGCAGCGCTGCCGGCAGCGCTGCTTACAGCTATGGAAAACGTTAAGCTGAATAACTTCTGTGTTTATTATCCGATTGTTACCAAATTTTCAGAGATCATCTGGCTAGCTATGTTATCATGAAAACCGAAAATGAACAACATGGCATCAAAATTGCACTTGTTATCAATGTTTTTTCGATTTGCGGGAGCGGAAGGGGGCGTGGGCAAAATCCAAAATAAACTTGATCAGCGTGCAATAATAACACATATTGTCACCAAATTTGGTTGTCCTAGCTCTTATAATAGCTGAGATCTAAATTTTCACACGGACAGACAGACGGACAGACGGGCATGGCTATATCGACTCGGCTGTTGATCCTGAGCCAGAATATATATACTTTATGGGGTCGGAGGTGTCTCCTTCTGCCTGTTACATACATTTTCGGTTTGAACAAAGTTATAATACCCTTCTACTCTATGAGTAGCGGGTATAAAAATTAAAGTGAAAGTTATTTAAAAAAAAGTAAAAAGAACAAGCTTAAGCGGCATGAACTGGGAATCGAACCACGGGCCTGTCGGTTCAGGAGTTCATCGCTTTTCCACTAAGCTACTGACGCTGTTTTCCAACAACTGCAAAAATTTGCATTGTAAGGCATTCTTATTATTTCCTGTACAAATAAAGAATTTGCGCTGCCGGCAGCGCTGCTTACAGCTATGGAAAACGATGAGCTGAATAACATCTGTGTTTATTATCCGATTGTTATCACTCGGCTGTTGATCCTGAGCCAGAATATATATACTTTATGGGGTCGGAGGTGTCTCCTTCTGCCTGTTACATACATTTTCGGTTTGAACAAAGTTATAATACCCTTCTACTCTATGAGTAGCGGGTATAAAGAACAAGCTTAAGCGGCATGAACTGGGAATCGAACCACGGACCTGTCGGTTCAGGAGTTCATCGCTTTTCCACTAAGCTACTGACGCTGTTATCCAACAACTGCAACAATTTGCCGGACGCGCTGCTTACAGCTATGGAAAACGTTAAGCTGAATAACTTCTGTTGTTATTATCCGATTGTTACCAAATTTTCAGAGATCATCTGGCTAGCTGTAGTTATCATGTAAACCGAAAATGAACAACATGGCATCAAAATTGCACTTGTTATCAATGTTTTTTTCGATTTGCGGGGGCGGAAGGGGGCGTGGCCAAAATCCAAAATAAACTTGATCAGCGTGCAATAATAACACATATTGTCACCAATTTTGGTTGTCCTAGCTCTTATAATAGCTGAGATCTAGATTTTCACACGGACAGACAGACGGACAGACGGGCATGGCTATATCGACTCGGCTGTTGATCCTGAGCCAGAATATATATACTTTATGGGGTCGGAGGTGTCTCATCCGCCTGTTACATACATTTTCGGTTTGAACAAAGTTATAATACCCTTCTACTCTATGAGTAGCGGGTATAAAGAACAAGCTTAAGCGGCATGAACTGGGAATCGAACCACGGACCTGTCGGTTCAGGAGTTCATCGCTTTTCCACTAAGCTACTGACGCTGTTATCCAACAACTGCAACAATTTGCCGGACGCGCTGCTTACAGCTATGGAAAACGTTAAGCTGAATAACTTCTGTGTTTATTATCCGATTGTTACCAAATTTTCAGAGATCATCTGGCTAGCTGTAGTTATCATGTAAACCGAAAATGAACAACATGGCATCAAAAGTGCACTTGTTATCAATGTTTTTTTCGATTTGCGGGGGCGGAAGGGGACGTGGCCAAAATCCAAAATAAACTTGATCAGCGTGCAATAATAACACAAATTGTCACCAATTTTGGTTGTCCTAGCTCTTATAATAGCTGAGATCTAGATTTTCACACGGACAGACAGACGGGCATGGCTATATCGACTCGGCTGTTGATCCTGAGCCAGAATATATATAGTTTATGGGGTCGGAGGTGTCTCCTTCTGCCTGTTACATACATTTTCGGTTTGATCAAAGTTATAATACCCTTCTACTCTATGAGTAGCGGGTATAATAAAAAGAACAAGCTTAAGCGGCATGAACTGGGAATCGAACCACGGACCTGTCGGTTCAGGAGTTCATCGCTTTTCCACTAAGCTACTGACGCTGTTTTCCAACAACTGCAAAAATTTGCATTGCAAGGCATTCTTATTATTTCCTGTACAAATAAAGAATTTGCGCGCTGCCGGCGGGCTACAGCTATGGAAAACGATGAGCTGAATAACATATGTGTTTATTATCCGATTGTTACCAAATTTTCAGAGATTATCTGGCTAGTTATAGTTATCATATAAACCGAAAATGAACAATATGGCATCAAAATTGCGCTTGTAATCAATTTTTTTTTATTTACAGGGGCGGAAGGGGGCGTGGCCAAAATCCAAAATAAACTTGATCAGCGTGCAATAATAACACATACTGTCACCAAATTTGGTAGTTTTAGCTCTTATAATAGCTGAGATCTAGATTTTCACACGGACAGACAGACGGACAGACAGACAGACAGACGGACAGACGGTCATGGCTATATCGACTCGGCTGTTGATCCTGAGCCAGAATATATATACTTTATGGGGTCGGAGGTGTCTCCTTCTGCCTGTTACATACATTTTCGGTTTGAACAAAGTTATAATACCCTTCTACTCTATGAGTAGCGGGTACATAAAAAAAAAACATTTTTTGCACACATTTAATTTTTGATGCGGGCGGGACTCGAACCCGTAAATGCATAATAGTACTGTTCGGTTTGCAGTCCACTACTTAACCCATTTCATCACCGTACACGCACACAGGATTCGGCACAATTCTGCAAGCAGCGCTGCCGGCAGCGCTGCTTACAGCTATGGAAAACGTTAAGCTGAATAACTTCTGTGTTTATTATCCGATTGTTACCAAATTTTCAGAGATCATCTGGCTAGCTGTAGATATCATGTAAACCGAAAATGAATAACATGGCATCAAAATTGCACTTGTTATCAATGTTTTTTTCGATTTGCGGGGGCGGAAGGGGGCGTGGCCAAAATCCAAAATAAACTTGATCAGCGTGCAATAATAACACATATTGTCACCAATTTTGGTTGTCCTAGCTCTTATAATAGCTGAGATCTAGATTTTCACACGGACAGACAGACGGACAGACGGACATGGCTATATCGACTCGGCTGTTGATCCTGAGCCAGAATATATATACTTTATGGGGTCGGAGGTGTCTCCTTCTGCCTGTTACATACATTTTCGGTTTGAACAAAGTTATAATACCCTTCTACTCTATGAGTAGCGGGTATAAACATTTTTGCACACATTTAATTTTTGATGCGGGCGGGACTCGAACCCGTAAGTGCATAATAGTACTGTTCGTTTTGCAGTCCACAACTTAACCCATTTCACCACCGTACACGCACACACGATTCGGCACAATGCTGCAAGCAGCGCTGCCGGCAGCGCTGCTTACAGCTATGGAAAACGTTAAGCTGAATAACTTCTGTGTTTATTATCCGATTGTTACCAAATTTTCAGAGATCATCTGGCTAGCTATGTTATCATGAAAACCGAAAATGAACAACATGGCATCAAAATTGCACTTGTTATCAATGTTTTTTCGATTTGCGGGAGCGGAAGGGGGCGTGGGCAAAATCCAAAATAAACTTGATCAGCGTGCAATAATAACACATATTGTCACCAAATTTGGTTGTCCTAGCTCTTATAATAGCTGAGATCTAAATTTTCACACGGACAGACAGACGGACAGACGGGCATGGCTATATCGACTCGGCTGTTGATCCTGAGCCAGAATATATATACTTTATGGGGTCGGAGGTGTCTCCTTCTGCCTGTTACATACATTTTCGGTTTGAACAAAGTTATAATACCCTTCTACTCTATGAGTAGCGGGTATAAAGAACAAGCTTAAGCGGCATAAACTGGGAATCGAACCACGGACCTGTCGGTTCAGGAGTTCATCGCTTTTCCACTAAGCTACTGACGCTGTTATCCAACAACTGCAACAATTTGCATTGTAAGGCATTCTTATTATTTCCTGTACAAATAAAGAATTTGCGCTGCCGGCAGCGCTGCTTACAGCTATGGAAAACGTTGAGCTGAATAACTTCTGTGTTTATTATCCGATTGTTACCAAATTTTCAGAGATCATCTGGCTAGCTATAGCTATCATGAAAACCGAAAATGAACAATATGGCATCAAAATTGCACTTGTTATCAATGTTTTTTCGATTTGCGGGGGCGGAAGGGGGCGTGGCCAAAATCCAAAATAAACTTGATCAGCGTGCAATAATAACACATATTGTCACCAAATTTGGTTGTCCTAGCTCTTATAATAGCTGAGATCTAGATTTTCACACGGACAGACAGACGGTCAGACGGGCATGGCTGTATCGACTCGGCTGTTGATCCTGAGCCAGAATATATATACTTTATGGGGTCGGAGGTGTCTCCTTCTGCCTGTTACATACATTTTCGGTTTGAACAAAGTTATAATACCCTTCTACTCTATGAGTAGCGGGTATAAAGAACAAGCTTAAGCGGCATGAACTGGGAATCGAACCACGGACCTGTCGGTTCAGGAGTTCATCGCTTTTCCACTAAGCTACTGACGCTGTTATCCAACAACTGCAACAATTTGCATTGTAAGGCATTCTTATTATTTCCTGTACAAATAAAGAATTTGCGCTGCCGGCAGCGCTGCTTACAGCTATGGAAAACGTTGAGCTGAATAACTTCTGTGTTTATTATCCGATTGTTACCAAATTTTCAGAGATTATCTGGCTAGCTATAGTTATCATATAAACCGAAAATGAACAATATGGCATCAAAATTGCACTTGTTATCAATGTTTTTTCGATTTGCGGGGGCGGAAGGGGGCGTGGCCAAAATCCAAAATAAACTTAATCAGCGTGCAATAATAACACATATTGTCACCAAATTTGGTTGTCCTAGCTCTTATAATAGCTGAGATCTAGATTTTCACACGGACAGACAGACAGACAGACAGACATAGCTATATCGACTCGGCAGTTGATCCTGAGCCAGAATATATATACTTTATGGGGTTGGAGGTGTCTCCTTCTGCCTGTTACATACATTTTCGGTTTGAACAAAGTTATAATACCCTTCTACTCTATGAGTAGCGGGTATAAAAATTAAAGTGAAAGTTCTTTAAAAAAAAGTAAAAAGAACAAGCTTAAGCGGCATGAACTGGGAATCGAACCACGGACCTGTCGGTTCAGGAGTTCATCGCTTTTCCACTAAGCTACTGACGCTGTTATCCAACAACTGCAACAATTTGCATTGTAAGGCATTCTTATTATTTCCTGTACAAATAAAGAATTTGCGCTGCCGGCAGCGCTGCTTACAGCTATGGAAAACGTTGAGCTGAATAACTTCTGTGTTTATTATCCGATTGTTACCAAATTTTCAGAGATCATCTGGCTAGCTATAGTTATCATGTAAACCGAAAATGAACAATATGGCATCAAAATAGCACTTGTTATCAATGTTTTTTCGATTTGCGGGTGCGGAAGGGGGCGTGGCCAAAATCCAAAATGAACTTGATCAGCGTGCAATAATAACACTTATTGTCACCAAATTTGGTTGTCCTAGCTCTTATAATAGCTGAGATCTAGATTTTCACACGGACAGACAGACGGACAGACGGGCATGGCTGTATCGACTCGGCTGTTGATCCTGAGCCAGAATATATATACTTTATGGGGTCGGAGGTGTCTCCTTCTGCCTGTTACATACATTTTCGCTTTGAACAAAGTTATAATACCCTTCTACTCTATGAGTAGCGGGTATAAAGAACAAGCTTAAGCGGCATGAACTGGGAATCGAACCACGGACCTGTCGGTTCAGGAGTTCATCGCTTTTCCACTAAGCTACTGACGCTGTTATCCAACAACTGCAACAATTTGCATTGTAAGGCATTCTTATTATTTCCTGTACAAATAAAGAATTTGCGCTGCCGGCAGCGCTGCTTACAGCTATGGAAAACGATGAGCTGAATAACATATGTGTTTATTATCCGATTGTTACCAAATTTTCAGAGATTATCTGGCTAGTTATAGTTATCATATAAACCGAAAATGAACAATATGGCATCAAAATTGCGCTTGTAATCAATTTTTTTTATTTACAGGGGCGGAAGGGGGCGTGGCCAAAATCCAAAATAAACTTGATCAGCGTGCAATAATAACACATACTGTCACCAAATTTGGTAGTTTTAGCTCTTATAATAGCTGAGATCTAGATTTTCACACGGACAGACAGACGGACAGACAGACAGACAGACGGACAGACGGACATGGCTATATCGACTCGGCTGTTGATCCTGAGCCAGAATATATATACTTTATGGGGTCGGAGGTGTCTCCTTCTGCCTGTTACATACATTTTCGGTTTGAACAAAGTTATAATACCCTTCTACTCTATGAGTAGCGGGTATAAAAATTAAAGTGAAAGTTCTTAAAAAAAAAATAAAAAGAACAAGCTTAAGCGGTATGAACTGGGAATCGAACCATGGACCTGTCGGTTCAGGAGTTCATCGCTTTTCCACTAAGCTACTGACGCTGTTATCCAACAACTGCAACAATTTGCATTGTAAGGCATTCTTATTATTTCCTGTACAAATAAAGAATTTGCGCTGCCGGCAGCGCTGCTTACAGCTATGGAAAACGTTGAGCTGAATAACTTCTGTGTTTATTATCCGATTGTTACCAAATTTTCAGAGATCATCTGGCTAGCTATAGCTATCATGAAAACCGAAAATGAACAATATGGCATCAAAATTGCACTTGTTATCAATGTTTTTTCGATTTGCGGGGGCGGAAGGGGGCGTGGCCAAAATCCAAAATAAACTTGATCAGCGTGCAATAATAACACATATTGTCACCAAATTTGGTTGTCCTAGCTCTTATAATAGCTGAGATCTAGATTTTCACACGGACAGACAGACGGTCAGACGGGCATGGCTGTATCGACTCGGCTGTTGATCCTGAGCCAGAATATATATACTTTATGGGGTCGGAGGTGTCTCCTTCTGCCTGTTACATACATTTTCGGTTTGAACAAAGTTATAATACCCTTCTACTCTATGAGTAGCGGGTATAAAAATTAAAGTGAAAGTTCTTAAAAAAAAGTAAAAAGAACAAGCTTAAGCGGCATGAACTGGGAATCGAACCACGGGCCTGTCGGTTCAGGAGTTCATCGCTTTTCCACTAAGCTACTGACGCTGTTTTCCAACAACTGCAAAAATTTGCATTGTAAGGCATTCTTATTATTTCCTGTACAAATAAAGAATTTGCGCTGCCGGCAGCGCTGCTTACAGCTATGGAAAACGTTGAGCTGAATAACATCTGTGTTTATTATCCGATTGTTACCAAATTTTCAGAGATTATCTGGTTAGCTATAGTTATCATATAAACCGAAAATGAACAATATGGCATCAAAATTGCGCTTGTTATCAATGTTTTTTCGATTTGCGGGGGCGGCAGGGGGCGCGGCCAAAATCGAAAATAAACTTAATCAGCGTGCAATAATAACACATATTGTCACCAAATTTGGTTGTCCTAGCTCTTATAATAGCTGAGATCTAGATTTTCACACGGACAGACAGACAGACATAGCTATATCGACTCGGCAGTTGATCCTGCGCCAGAATATATATACTTTATGGGGTCGGAGGTGTCTCCTTCTGCCTGTTACATACATTTTCGGTTTGAACAAAGTTATAATACCCTTCTACTCTATGAGTAGCGGGTATAAAAATTAAAGTGAAAGTTCTTAAAAAAAAAATAAAAAGAACAAGCTTAAGCGGTATGAACTGGGAATCGAACCATGGACCTGTCGGTTCAGGAGTTCATCGCTTTTCCACTAAGCTACTGACGCTGTTATCCAACAACTGCAACAATTTGCATTGTAAGGCATTCTTATTATTTCCTGTACAAATAAAGAATTTGCGCTGCCGGCAGCGCTGCTTACAGCTATGGAAAACGTTGAGCTGAATAACTTCTGTGTTTATTATCCGATTGTTACCAAATTTTCAGAGATCATCTGGCTAGCTATAGCTATCATGAAAACCGAAAATGAACAATATGGCATCAAAATTGCACTTGTTATCAATGTTTTTTCGATTTGCGGGGGCGGAGGGGGGCGTGGCCAAAATCCAAAATAAACTTGATCAGCGTGCAATAATAACACATATTGTCACCTAATTTGGTTGTCCTAGCTCTTATAATAGCTGAGATCTAGATTTTCACACGGACAGACAGACGGACAGACGGGCATGGCTGTATCGACTCGGCTGTTGATCCTGAGCCAGAATATATATACTTTATGGGGTCGGAGGTGTCTCCTTCTGCCTGTTACATACATTTTCGGTTTGAACAAAGTTATAATACCCTTCTACTCTATGAGTAGCGGGTATAAAAATTAAAGTGAAAGTTCTTAAAAAAAAAGTAAAAAGAACAAGCTTAAGCGGCATGAACTGGGAATCGAACCACGGGCCTGTCGGTTCAGGAGTTCATCGCTTTTCCACTAAGCTACTGACGCTGTTATCCAACAACTGCAACAATTTGCATTGAAAGGCATTCTTATTATTTCCTGTACAAATAAAGAATTTGCGCTGCCGGCAGCGCTGCTTACAGCTATGGAAAACGTTGAGCTGAATAACTTCTGTGTTTATTATCCGATTGTTACCAAATTTTCAGAGATCATCTGGCTAGCTGTAGTTATCATGAAAACCGAAAATGAACAATATGGCATCAAAATTGCACTTGTTATCAATGTTTTTTCGATTTGCGGGGGCGGAAGGGGGCGTGGTTAAAATCCAAAATAAACTTGATCAGCGTGCAATAATAACACATATTGTCACCAAATTTGGTTGTCCTAGCTCTTATAATAGCTGAGATCTAGATTTTCACACGGACAGACAGACAGACAGACGGACATAGCTATATCGACTCGGCAGTTGATCCTGAGCCAGAATATATATACTTATTGGGGTCGGAGGTGTCTCCTTCTGCCTGGTACATACATTTTCGGTTTGAACAAAGTTATAATACCCTTCTACTCTATGAGTAGCGGGTATAAAAACGACCGATAGGTTCTATGGCATCTATACGATGGCTCGTTCCGACTTATTTACAGCGGGTAGCAATAAGAAACATGAATACAAAGTTTCATGAACGTAGCTCAAAAAGGGGGGCAAAAACTTTATCTTGGAAAAAATAAGAAAAGTTCGAACTCCCCCACCATGACACGCATGCATGCGGAATCGAACCTTGGACCCATTACCTAAGAGGTCCACCACTTCTCCATTCGGCCATTAAGCCATTACGCAAATTTTGCCAAACATACATTATGAGACCATTCGGAAATTCTGCACGACAAAAACAAAGTCTGAATGCATGATGCGTGTTGTTGTTGCTATTTATTCTCATAACTTAAACATACAATTAAAAAAAAAATAAAAATAAAACAAGTAAGAAAGCTACATTCAAGTGTGCTCGACTGTAATATACCCGCTACCCAGCTGCGCGTACATCAAAATTATTTGCGGAACAATAAAGAACGGCCACAATCATATTTTGATCGGAAAAGGCCATGGACTTACAATATTTATGCAAAGTCAAAATCTAAAGTAAAAAAAATAATTTTTTGCTCACATTTAATTTTTAATGCGTGTGGGACTCGAACCCATAAATGCATAATAGTTCTCTTCGTTATGCAAACCACAACTTAACCCATTTTAACACCGTACACGCACACACTATTCGGCACAATGCTGCAGGCAGCGCTGCCGGCAAAAGGAGTAAAAAGTATTGAGAACGTACAACTTTTATTCAGGTACCAAAAAAATCCAAGATTTATCACTTAAACAGTAAAAATAATAATTCTACCTGTTGAAGACTATAAATCGAATACGTGCATGTAAAAAACAATAGGTGCCCTTTTAATAATTCTTTATATACTTGAATGGAAAGTGTTCTAGAGCACTCTAACTTTTAATAAATTTTGTTAAAAAATCAACCGATAGGTTCTATGGAATCTATATGTATCGATCCGTACCGGCTTGTTCCGACTTATTTTTAGCGGGCAGCAATAAGAAACATGTATATGTCGCGGATTCGTCGTTATTCGCCATAATGGTAGCGCAGTGAGTTTCGATCGCACTGAAGTACTACGCACAACTGCCTTGTATCGCACACTTCTTCTACGTGCTTACCATCGAACCACACTCGGCGTCAGCGACAACATGCTGGCGCCGCGCTAAAACGGTTCTTCCCAAAACTACAAACTACAGGCGACCAATAACTGCGGTTGATGCAATATTTCCATTATGATGAAATACACTACCAGAATACCCATACACTAACACATGCAAACTTATGCTCCGACACGGCCATCCTGACCATTACACGACCTCGTGAAATATTACCAACAATGCTTTTTCTTTAATGCAACAAAACCATTTTCAAATTACACTTACATTAACAAATTAAATTTCACATTTCAATATCATTCTTAGAGTAATACAAACTTTTTAACATAATTCATTCATCATTTCATTACAATATCTAATGCGCCACACGCTATGATCAAAACAATTGTTTTGCACTTGTGCTTACATTATTATTATAAATTTCATTATAAGCCCTTCAGGCCTCCTCAGTGTCACTTGCTAACGCTTATATTCTAATCATTTCATTACTGTCTCTTTCAACAGCTTTCTTTTCCATTTCCTTATCACTGTCTCTTTCATCAGTTTATTTTTCCATTTCCTTATCACTGTCTCTTTCAACAGTTTAATTTTCCATTTCCTTATCACTGTCTCTTTCAACAGCTTCATTTTCCATCTCTTCATCACTGTCTCTTTCAACAGCTTCATTTTCCATCTCTTCATCACTGTCTCTTTCAACAGCTTCATTTTCCATCCCTTCATCACTGTCTCTTTCAACCATTTCACTTAAATTCTTTTTACATTTTTCTAATTCTTCTTGTACTTGCCAATCTGGCATTTTTCTTATGCCATCGTGAGCATATTTATATTTTCTATTGTTCGTCAACGACCTGAGCATATATCTATCCCCCTCCAACAATTCAGTTATTTCAAAAGGCCCTCTAAACTTCGGACTTAACTTTGTTTGATGCCTTTCTTCATTTTTTAACAACACGAAATCTCCAACTTGACATTTTACAACTTTGGCTTTTCCTTTATCTAATTGCTTCTTGTTATATGCTGCTGCAGCTGAAATATTGTGAACTGCCTGTGCTCTTACTTCTGCCAAATCAATCTCGTCTGCCGTATCGCAAGATGGAAGCAACCCCAACGGGCGGGCAACTTTGCCAATAAACAGTTCTAAGGGACTTGCCTTGGTTGCTTTACTAACCGTACAATTTAACGCTAATTGAACCTCTCCCAACGCATCTTGCCAAGCGCGGCTGCTAGTCTCAACTGCAGTCAATAAGTTCTTTAAGGTGCTCATAATGCGTTCGACTTGCCCATTAGCTCTACTTGCACCAGTCGCAATCAAATGCAAATTTATTTTCTGTTGATCACAAAACTCACTAAATCTAGTGCTGGCAAAACACCTACCCTGATCTGCTATATTGCGATTTGGCACCCCAAACAAAGGTGTAGCCGACGACACAGCCTTTCTGCAATTCTCAGCGTCAATCCTAATAGTGTGGGTTAGGTAAACAAATTTAGTAAAGGCATCTACTTGGACGATTACATACTCTTTCTGATCAGCCTTGCCACTCAACTTTCCAGTAATATCAATGTGAACGGTGTGCCAAGGTATATTTACTTTTGGTATTGGATGAAGGCTAGCTTGAATTTTGCCTGAAGAAGTCTTTGACATTTTACAAGTAATGCAGTTTTCAACGAACTTTCGAATATATTTAGACATGTTTGCAAACCAGTAAAAGTCATAGGCCTTATCTAATGTCTTCTCCCAATCCAGGTGCATAACTGCCTCATGAATTTGATTTATAACAGACCATCTAAATGATCTTGAAACAATTGATAAGGAACGGGTTCTGCGGGTTCTATATAATATTCCGCTTCTCAATTCATAAGTTTTTGCAACATCCGCAGGAAGAGAATAATCTTTCAATTTATTTACGATATCAACTATTTCGGAATCCTGTCGCTGTTCAGCCAAAAGCCAATTACTGGATATTTCTGCTAGATTAACTCTTTTTTCAGGAATCTTGCACTTTGTAGCAATTACATCAGTTGAAGTCAAATTTCTCGAAAAGAAGTCAACATGTGCCATTCGTTTACCTTCTCTATATTGCAAGTCAAATGTAAACGACTGTAAATAAGCCCACCATCTTTGTACCCTGGGAGATAGGTCAAGTTTGGTCCTTGAAGCCTTAAGCGAGTTACAGTCAGTAAAGACAACAAAATTTCTACCCAGTAAATAATGCCGAAAATGTTTTATAGCCAAAACAACGGCAAGAGTCTCCTATTCATAAGGATGGTATTGTGACTCAACAAGTGAAGCAGCCTTACTAAAATATTCGACGACATGAGGCCTATTATTGATTTTGTGTAATAGGATGGCGCCGTATCCACGAGAACTTGCATCTGTATGCAACTCTATTGGGTGTCGCGGGTCAAATATTACTAAAACTGGCTTTTGTGAAAGAATAGAGATAATCCTTTGTCTAATTTGTTCATATCTTCACCAACAAGATCAGTATTTAACTCACAAAGTTGTTTATCATTTGAACAATAATTTACAGTTTTTGATCTGATAATTTCAAATTGGCCAGGTGATACTATTACATTAAATCCTGAGAACAACACTTCTCGACCAATAATGATATCATTTCTTAAATGCACATCGTCCAAAACATGAAACAATATCTCAATACAATAGTTGTTAATTTTTACGTTACTAAGTATTTGCAATGTGCTACAAATACTACTACCATTGCCAATACCTTTCAACAGCACTACATTGTTAATTCTTTTACCAACAAATTTGTTACTTAGCTTTTGTTTAATTAAAGAACATTCCGATCCAGAGTCAAAAGTTATTGGATATGTCTCGCACTGATGAACCATCTCGCCCTTGGGTTCAACAACTTCACAAAGTTCCGCCCTTTTCACCTGAAGCGTGCCTTTTTCTTTCTTCGGTTTACTACAATATGTTGAAATATGGCCACGTTCACCACAGTTAAAACAGGTTACATCCGATTTTTGATGGTGACCAACTGCGCTTCTATCGTTGCTGTCCTTAGCACGAGATGAAAGATTTTGCTGCTGTTTAATTCTGCATTCGAAATGACATCTTATTGTTGAAGGTTTATGACGCTTTATTTCAGACGGAGCCGCTTCTTCTTGCAGAGTTTTCTTCCTTTTGTTGAAGGTAAATGCTTTAAGTTCCGTTTACAATTCACTTCTGGTCCGTACATTTGAAGTAAATGTCAATCGCTGCAATCTGCTATCCACATGTGCCATCTTAGCAAGCGTTACAGAAGCTGCAATTTCCTCCACATTCATATCACGCCATTTCGTAATAAGTGACGTCATCATGCGACTAGCATAATTGGAAAGGCATTCACCATCAGTCGGAGATTCTGCCAGCATTGCCAAAAACATAGCCGCTGGAGTTTCCGCACTGGCAAAACGCTGAACGAAAAGTTCTTTAAATTCGGCCCAAGTTATGCCAGGATAACAAATTTGAGCAAGCCACTGCGAAGCACTACCTTCCATCGCTGCACTCAAAGCCATCACCAACGCGCTGCCTTTTATGGTGTTTTCTGCGAAAATTATGTCCACTGTAGAGCACCACGCCGTTGCATCGACGCCAACACCGTCTGCGTTGAATTTGGGTAGCACTACCGAATTTTTATTTGTTGTTTCGGATGCCGTTGTTTGCAGTGTTTTAACAAGCTCGATAAAGTTTTTTTTTTTGCATTTCCATTAAAATCCGCAATGACTCACTAGACATATTAGGTAGCGAGCCCGATCCCACTTCTGATGTCGCGGATTCGTCGCTATTCGCCATAATGGTAGCGCAGTGAGTTTCGATCGCACTGAAGTACTACGCACAACTGCCTTATGTCGCACACTTCTTCTACGTGCTTACCATCGAACCACACTCGGCGTCAGCGACAATACGCTGGCGCCGCGCTAAAACGGTTCTTCCCAAAACTACAAACTACAGGCGACCAATAACTGCGCCATTAGAGGCTGATGCAATATTTCCATTATGATGAAATACACTACCAGAATACCCATACACTAACACATGCAAACTTATGCTCCGACATATACAAAATTTCATGAAGGTAGCTCAAACAGGGAGGCAAAAACTTTTTTTTTGGAAAAAATACGAAAAGTTCGATCTCCCCCACCATGACACGCATGCATGCGGAATCGAACCTTGGACCCATTACGTAAGAGGTCCACCACTTCTCCATTCGGCCATTAAGCCATTACGCAAATTTTGCCAAACATACATTATGAGACCATTCGGAAATTCTGCACGACAAAAACAAAGTCTGAATGCATGATGCGTGTTGTTGTTGCTATTTATTCTCATAACTTAAACATACAATTAAATAAAAACTAAAAATAAAACAAGTAAGAAAGCTACATTCGAGTGTGCTCGACTGTAATATACCCGCTACCCAGCGGCTCGTACATCAAAATTATTTGTGAAACAATAAAGAACGGCCACAATCATATTTTGACCGGAAAAGTCCATGGACTTACAATATTTATGCAAAGTCAAAATCTAAAATAAAAAAAAAAATTATTCTTTGCACACATTTAATTTTTGATGCAGGTGGGACTCGAACTCATAAATGCATAATAGTTCCGATCTTTTTGCAGTCCACAACTTAACCCATTTCACGACCGTACACGCGCACACTATTCGGCACAATGCTGCAAGCAGCGCTGCCGCAAAAGGAGTAAAACGTATTGAAACCGTATAACTTTTATTTAGGTACCACAGAAATCCAAGATTTATCACTTAAACAGTAAAAATAATAATTCTACCTGTTGAAGACTCTAAATCGAATACGTGTATGTAAAAAACGATATGTGCCCTTTTGATACCTCTTTATATACTTGAATGGAAAGTGTTCTAGAGCACTCTAACTTTTAATAAATGTTGTTAAAAAACCGACCGATAGGTTCTATGGCATCTATACGATGTATCGGTCCGTACCGGCTCGTTCCGACTTATTTACAGCGGGCAGCAATAAGTAACATGTATATGTCGGAGTATAAAGATTATGCATGAACTTGAATTACGATATTTTCATCATATTATGTTTTGCGTCTTTGCATTGTGGTTGTCCGTCGTTTTTCTGCAAGTACGGTGGAGCGGGGCGACAACGACGCGTCGGCTGTGTAGTTGCATGACGATGCGTCGCGACGTTGCCGCCGAGTGTGGTTCGAGTTTTCGTATAGGCTGTTAGAAAACGAGCAGGGCAGTATGCTTAAGTGATCGCCTGTGAATAGTTCGAAACGCGCTGCGCTCTAATGGGAGACGAAGAGAATTCGACGTCAGAAGTGGGATCGGGCCCTATACCTTCAACAGTAGATGGACCATGGCGTACTATTATGGAACTACAAAATAAAAATTTAATTGAACTTGTGCGGGCCATACAAACAACGGCATCTGATGCGGGGCAAAGTAAAGCGGTGCAACTACCCAAATTCAACCCAGACAAGGCAGGCGCAATCGCTTCATCGTGGTGTAACACCGTTGAAATTATTTTGAAAGAAAAGCTAAGTACTTAATTTTCTGGTAAAAGATTTAATAATATTGTTATGTTAAAAGGCATAGGCAGTAATGGAATATGTAGTACTGTACAGGTTTTAAGTAACGTAAAAATTGGCGAATTGCTGAAATGCAATATAATTAGACCAAGCTGTTCACCTTATGCCCCATTTTGCTGGTAAAGAAAAAAAATGGTTCGCATAGGCTTTGTGTTGACTATAGGGAGTTAAATTCATACACAGTCGCTGATAAATACCCTCTGCCACTTATACAGGATCAAATAAGTAGACTTCGGGGAGCTTATTATTTTACATGTTTAGATATGGCTAGTGGTTACTACCAAATTCCCTTAAATGCGGATTCAATTGAGTATACAGCGTTTTTGACACCCGATGCCCAGTATGAGTTTTTATCTATGCCTTTCGGGCTTAAAAATGCGCCGTCGGTATTTCAACGTTTAGTAATGCAAGCGCTCGGGGATCTTGCAAATTCTTATGTTATCGTCTATATGGACGACATCATGATAACTGCATCAACACAATGCAGAAAGATTACAAATTGTTCTAGATGTTCTGACAGAGGCCGGGTTTTCATTCAACATTACGAAGTGTTCCTTCTTGAAAACATCAGTTCAATATTTAGGCTACAATGTTAGTGCTGGCGAAATTCGCCCAAACCCTCAGAAAATTGTTGCGTTGACTGCTCTCCCGCCTCCAAAGTCAGTCACATCGCTTAGAAAATTTATTGGATTAGCAACTTATTTCAAACAGTTTATTAAGGGATTTTAACAGTTGATGAAACCGTTATATTTTTTAACGTCAAACAAAAATAAATTTATTTGGAAAGCTATGGTGCAATCTTATTACACAAAATTAATGACAAGCCCCAGGTAATAGAATACTATAGCAAAGCTACTACACCTGCAGAGTCAAGATACCACTCGTACGAGCTAGAAACTTTAGCTGTTGTAAACTCCATCAAATATTTTCGGCATTATTTGTTGGGTAGGAACTTTACTGTTTTCACTGACTGTAACTCTTTAAAGGCGTCAAGAAATAAACAAGATTTGACCCCTAGAGCCCAACATTGGTGGGCTTATTTGCAATCATTTACATTTGAAATTCAGTATAGAGAAGGGAAAAGAATGGCACATGTTGACTTTTTGTCAAGAAATCCTATCTCACCGAAGTCTACTATTGCTGTAAAGGTGATTGAAGAGAAGAGAGTTAACTTCGCCGAAATTTCAAGCAACTGGCTCATTGCTGAACAGCGTCGAGACTCGGACATAGCCGAAATCGTGAGCAAATTAAAAGATTGTTCTCTTGCTGAAGATATTGCGAAAACCTATGAACTAAGGGCAGAAGTTCTTTACCGAAAAATACAGAGAAATGGCAGAACACGCTGTTTACCAGTGATACCGCGTTCCTTCAAATGGTCTGTTATAAACCAGGTGCATGAGTCAATAATGCATGTAGGTTGGGAAAAGACACTAGATAAAGTTTACGATTTTTATTGGTTTGACAATATGTCAAAATATATGCATCCAATCCCAAAAGTCAATATTCCTTGGCACACTATCCACATCGATATAACAGGGAAATTAAGTGGCAAGAGTGACCAGAAGGAGTATGTTATTGTTCAAGTAGACGCTTTTACCAAGTATGTCTAATAATACAGGTTCTGGAGGGTGACAGGTACACTTTAAAGTCCTTATCCAATAAAAGAAATTATAAATATGCACATGAAGATTTGAGAAAAATGCCAGAGGGGCAAGTGCCCGAGGAGTTGAATGTAATTGAAGAGAGCGAAAATGAAAATGTTGAAGCCACTGAAGAAAGTGAAGCACACCAATAAAGGCGATAAAAGATTTACTGCCAGCCAAAGAAAATGGCAGAGTAACAAGACCAGATAAATAATGCAAGCACAAGTGCAAAAGAAACTGATGTTTGTTTTGATCATGGCATGTGGGGCATTGAGTTTGTAATGTTAAATGAAGAAGAATAATTGATTTTGTTAAAAATTACATTATAGTAAGAATTATGTAAAGATACTGGTTAAGAAGGCTTGATACTGTTTTGTGAAATTAACTTGATAAGTTAATACGAATTGAAATGGAAATATTAAATCTTTTATTTATAAAAAAAAAACAAATAAATAATAATAAAATTATAAAAAGACAATTGAATGGAACCCGAGGTCGTGTTAGCGTCAGGATGACCGTGTCGGAGTATAAAGATTATACATGAACTTGAATTATTTCATCATATTATGTTTTGCGTCTTTGCATTGTGGTTGTCCGTCGTTTTTCTGCAAGTACCGTTGGAGCGAGGCGACAACGACGCGTCGCCTGTCTAGTTGCATGACGATGCGTCGCGACGTTGCCGCCGAGTGTGGTTCGAGTTTTCGTATAGGCTGTTAGAAAACGAGCAGGGCAGTATGCTTGAGTGATCGCCTGTGAATAGTTCGAAACGCGCTGCGCTCTAATGGGAGACGAAGAGAATTCGACATATAAAAAGTTTCATGAAGGTAGCTTAAACAAGTAAGAAAGCTGCAGTCGAGTGTGCTCGACTGTAATATACCCGCTACCCAGCTGCTTGTACATAATTTATTTGCGGAACAAAAAAACGGCTACAATCATATTTTGACCGTAAAAGGGCATAGACTTACAATATTTATGCAAAGTCAAAATCTAAAATAAAAGAAATAATTTTTTGCACACATTTAACTTTTGATGTGGGTGGGACCCGAACCCAAAAATGCATAATAGTTTCGTTCGTTATGCAGTCCACAACTTAACCCATTTTAACACCGTACACGCACACACTATTCGGCACAATGCTGCAGGCAGCGCTGCCGGCAAAAGGAGTAAAAAGTATTGAAAACGTACAACTTTTATTCAGGTACCAAAAAAATCCAAGATTTATCACTTAAACAGTAAAAATAATAATTCTACCTGTTGAAGACTATAAATCGAATACGTGCATGTAAAAAACAATAGGTGCCCTTTTAATAATTCTTTATATACTTGAATGGAAAGTGTTCTAGAGCACTCTAACTTTTAATAAATTTTGTTAAAAAACCGCCCGATAGGTTCTATGGAATCTACACGATGTATCGATCCGTACCGGCTTGTTCCGACTTATTTTTAGCGGGCAGCAATAAGAAACATGTATACAAAATTTCATGAAGGTAGCTCAAAAAGGGAGGCAAAAACTTTTCTTTTCAGAAAATAAGAAAAGCTCGATCTCCCCCACCATGACACGTATGCATGCGGAATCGAACCTTGGACCCATTACCTAAGAGGTCCACCACTTCTCCATTCGGCCATTAAGCCATTACGCAAATTTTGCCAAAGTTACATTATGAGACCATTCGGAAATTCTTGCACGACAAAAACAAAGTCTGAATGCAGATGCGTGTTGTTGTTGCTATTTATTCATAAATAACAATCATAAACATATAATTAAATAAAAAATAAAAATAAAAATATATAAGAAAAAGCTGCGCTCTGACAATCGCACAGAGCTGTTTTAAGAGACTGTCACTTCTCCACTTGTTAACTAAGTTCATTGTGAGGCATTACAAAAATGTTAAATAAAATGCACCACCAATTAATGCATATTAAAAAAATTAAAGTATAAGTTCTTAAAAAAAAACAAGTAAGAAAGCCACAGTCGAGTGTGCTCGACTGTAATATACCCGCTACCCAGCTGCTTGTACATAATTTATTTGCGGAACAAAAAAACGGCTACATTCATATTTTGACCGTAAAAGGCTATGGACTTATAATATTTATGCAAAGTCAAAATATAAAATCAAAAAAAAAAACATTTTTGCACACATTTAATTTTTGATGCGGGCGGGACTCGAACCCGTAAATGCATAATAGTACTGTTCGTTTTGCAGTCCACAACTTAACCCATTTCACCACCGTACACGCACACACGATTCGGCACAATGCTGCACGCAGCGCAGCGCCTGCACCGCTGCTTACATCTATGGAAAACGTTAAGCTGAATAACTTCTGTGTTTATTATCCGATTGTTACAAAACTTTTAGAGATCATCTGCCTAGATATAGTTATCATGTAAACCGAAGATGAACAATATGGCATTAAAATTGCGCTTGTAATCAATGTTTATTCGATTTACGGGGGCAGAAGGGGGCGTGGCCAAAATCCAAGATAAACTTGATCAGCGCGCAATAAAAACACATATTGTCACCAAATTTGGTAGTCCTCGCTCTTATCATAGCTGAGATCTAGATTTTCACACGGACGGACAGACGGACATGGCTATATCGACTCGGCTGTTGATCCTGACCCAGAATATATATACTGTATGGGGTCGGAGGTGTCTCCTTCTGCCTGTTACATACATTTTCCGTTTGAACAAAGTTATAATACCCTTCTACTCTATGAGTAGCGGGTATAAACATTTTTGCACACATTAAATTTTTGATGCGGGCGGGACTCGAACCCGTAAATGCATAATAGTACTGTTCGTTTTGCAGTCCACAACTTAACCCATTTCACCACCGTACACGCCCACACGATTCGGCACAATGCTGCAAGCAGCGCTGCCGGCAGCGCTGCTTACAGCTATGGAAAACGTTAAGCTGAATAACTTCTGTGTTTATTAGCCGATTGTTACCAAATTTTCAGAGATCATCTGGCTAGTTGTAGTTATCATGTAAACCGAAAATGAACAACATAGCATCAAAATTGCACTTGGTATCAATGTTTTTTCGATTTGCGGGGGCGGAAAGGGGCGTGGCCAAAATCCAAAAAAAACTTGATCAGCGTGCAATAATAACACATACTGTCACCAATATTGGTAGTTCTAGCTCTTATAATAGCTGAGATCTACATTTTCACACGGACAGACAGACGGACAAACGGACGACAGACAGACGGACAGACAGACATGGCTATATCGACTCGGCTGTTGATCCTGAGCCAGAATATATATACTTTATGGGGCCGAAGGGGTCTCCTTCTGCCTGTTACATACATTTTCGGTTTGAACAAAATTATAATACCCTTCTACTCTATGAGTAGCGGGTATAAAAAAGAAAAAGCTTAAGCGGCATGAATTGGGAATCGAATCACGGGCCTGTCGGTTCAGGAGTTCATCGCTTTTTCACTAAGCTACTAACGCTGTTATCCAACAACAGCAAAAATTTGCATTGTATGGCATTCTTATTATTTCCTGTACAAATAAAGAATTTGCGCTGCCGGAAGCGCGGTTTACAGCTAGGGAAAACGTTAAACTGAATAGCTTCTTTGTTTATTATCCGATTGTTACCAAATTTTCAGAGATCATCAGGCTAGCTATAATTATTATAAAATGGAACAATATGGCATCAAAGTTGCACTTGTAATCAATTTTTTTCGATTTACCGGGGCGCAAGGGGGCGTGGTCAAAATCCAAAATAAACTTGATCTTCTACTCTATGAGTAGCGGGTATAAAAAAAAACATTTTTGCACACATTTAATTTTTGATGCGGGCGGGACTCGAACCCATAAATGCATAATAGTACTGTTCGTTTTGTAATCAATGTTTATTCGATTTACGGGGCGGAAGGGGGCGTGGCCAAAATCCAAGATAAACTTGATTAGCGTGCAATAATAACACATATTGTCACCAAATTTGGTAGTCCTCGCTCTTATAATAGCTGAGATCTAGATTTTCACACGGACGGACAGACGGACATGGCTATATCGACTCGGCTGTTGATCCTGAGCCAGAATATATATACTTTATGGGGTCGGAGGTGTCTCCTTCTGCCTGTTACATACATTTTCGGTTTGAACAAAGTTATAATACCCTTCTACTCTATGAGTAGCGGGTATAAAAAGTGTTGTCAGGAAATGGAAATTGACTGGAAAGACTTAAAATATCCGCACTATATTCATTTATATTCTCAATAAAAGACCTAGTCATTTTGGTAATCTGAAAGGGGAACCAAAGACCTTTGCAACAAAGGCAAACCTGATCAGGACCCAGCTTAACCAATTTGAGTCTGTAATGTTGTTAAGCTGGGGGAAAAATCTTCTAAGTTATTTGAACGCTTCTCTCTCATACGCTCAGCATTTCGTAGGTTTTCTGCTTCCCTGTTCTGACTATTGCTGCTATTTTAACTTACTCTTAAGCTTAAACGCCTTAAAGAGTCAATAATTGCTTGACGCTGTAACAGTCTTGCACTTCGACGACGTGCAGTGTCAAGAGCCTGATCGACAATCCTCCGTGGAAGATTGTCCCTAGCTTGAGACCTTTGTATCGTGTCTCTCTCCCTTTTTCATATACGACGATCAACATCTATGCGTATTACAGATCTAAGATGACTATTCCTTCTCTGCTCATTAGTCCTGGTGAATCTACGCAACCTATCGGACCTTCGCTCTGCCTGCCGATAGTCCTGTTCCGTCCATCTCTGCCTCCTATTTTGTGTGTTAACGTGCTGCTCAGTTGTCCGTATATCCGTGATCTGTCTTCGGGTAGATCTACGCACTCTATCGGCCCCTCTCTCCCCCTGCCGATATTCCCCTTGCATCCGCCTCTGCCTTCTAATTTGTGTTTTAGCCTTCCGCTCAGTTGGCACTACGTTAGCATTTTGTCTACGAATAGATCTACGCAATCTATCGGCTTCTCTCTTCCTCTTCCTATAGTCCGCTCCTGTCTGGCTCTGTCCTACATTTTGAATACCCTCATGCTGTTCCGTTGTCGGTTGGTCAACATTCTGTCTTCGAGTAGATCTACGCAGATTCCTGATACCCCTTTCCCCTTCTACTTCACCACTACATGTAAGTCTTCTATTTTCTGGGTTCTCTATACTTTCATAATTCCTATTGTCTAAATTTGGTCCTCTAAATGAGCTTCGACTAATATTCCCAATCTACTGAGATTCCCTATTCTCTCATTTCCTCTGCGATCTCTCTGGGCTCTAGCATTTCTATCGTTTTCTGCCTGCGAATAATGCTTGCGATCTATTTCTTCGCCTCTGATTTGCCGCTCGTTGAGCAGCAGATTTTCTTTTGCGAGGCATAGCCAACAAACTTTCGCAAAAAGGGTCAATAAAAAGTACTATCTAAATTCCAATTGGAAACAAGTAAAGAAAGCTACAGTCGAGCGCGCCCGACAGTAAGATACCATTCGCCCTGTTTCGAAACAAATTCCGTCAAAAAACGCTGCACAAGTTTATCCGCCACCTATTGTTTAAATTAGATCTATTTTTGAATACCGCCATCTACATGTGAAAACTGCATAGCTTTACACATGCTACGGCTGGAACGAAGCATGTGTACGTCTGGAACGCGCAGCGTGGCACCTCAAATTTGAAATAAATTTCATCTGCGCATGTTTTATAGGAACCATCATGCCAAATTTGGTGTCCGTAACTGTAATACATTCCTTAATATTCGTAAATTATCGATTTGCGTGGGCGGTGGGCATGGCACTCCAAATTTGAAATAAACTTGATCTGCGTATGGTATACAGAAACCATCATGTCAAATGTGGTGTCTCTAGCTTTTGAGATCTCGACGTTCATACAGACAGACGGACAGACGGACATGGCTCAATCGACTCGGCTGTTGATCCTGAGCCACAATATATATACTTTATGGGGTCTGCCATGTCTCCTTCTGCCTGTTACATACTTTTGTACAAACTTAGTATACCCTTTTTGACCATTTTCAATGGTCGAATGGTATAATGACAGGTCCAAAATTACGCGCAGCGCGTGCAGATGTGTACATGTTGCGTGGTAATCGTGCCCAATCTTTTACTGAATAATCTGCACTGAGGTAATATTTTTCCAGGTACTAGTGAGATGAGTTCGTAAATCCGGGATAAGTCTATGAATGCATCTCGTCCTCAAAAGGGCGAACAGTTTGACGAAAACGCATCTAACAAGGAAATGGAATTGACTAGGAAGAAATGAATTCAGGATGCCTTTTCAAAAGAGCTGGGACTGAAAGTTAACGTGCTTGTGGCCTCTTCTGATCCTTTAATTTCTTCCCTGCGACATATTAAGTCAAGGAAAGAATTAGAATATAGTAATTATAGTCTAGAAATGTTATGTTTATTAGATTTACCTTCTGAAATGACACGTGATAGCTATTTTGTAGAAAATAAAAAAAAAAGTTTTAATAAAAAAAAAAAACAAGTAAGAAAGCTACATTCGAGTGTGCTCGACTGTAATACACCCGCTACCAAGCTGCTCGTATATCACTTATTTGCGGAACAAAAAAAAAGCGGCTACAATCATATTTTGACCGTAAAAGGCTATGGACTTACAATATTTATGCAAAGTCAAAATCTAAAATAAAAAAAACATTTTTGCTCACATTTAATTTTTGATGCGGGCGGGACTCGAACCCGTAAATGCATACTAGTACTGTTCGTTTTGCAGTCCATAACTTAACCCATTTTACCACCGTACACGCACACACGATTCGGCACAATGCTGCAAGCAGCGCTGCCAGCAGCGCTGCTTACAGCTATGGAAAACGTTAAGCTGAATAACTTCTGTGTTTATTATCCGATTGTTACCAAATTTTCAGAGATCATCTGGCTAGCTATAGTTATCATGTAAACCGAAAATGAACAATATGGCATTACAATTGCACTTGTTATCAATGTTTTTTCGATTTGCGGGGCGGAAGGGGGCGTGGCCAAAATCCAAAATAAACTTGATCAGCGTGTAATAATAACACATATTGTCACCAAATTTGGTAGTTTTAGCTCTTAAAATAGCTGAGATCTAGATTTTCACACGGACAGACAGACGGACAGACGGACAGACAGACAGACGGACAGACGGACATGGCTATATCGACTCGGCTGTTGATCCTGAGCCAGAATATATATACTTTATGGGGTCGGAGGTGTCTCCTTCTGTCTGTTACATACATTTTCGGTTTGAACAAAGTTATAATACCCTTCTACTCTATGAGTAGCGGGTATAATAATTTTTTTTATACCCGCTACTCATAGAGTAGAAGGGTATTATAACTTTGTTCAAACCGAAAATGTATGTAACAGGCAGAAGGAGACACCTCCGACCCCATAAAGTATATATATTCTGGCTCAGGATCAACAGCCGAGTCGATATAGCCATGTCTGTCTGTCCGTCTGTCCGTCTGTCTGTCCTTGTAAAAATCTAGATCTCAGCTGTTATAAGAGCTAGGACAACCAAATTTGGTGACAATATGTGTTATTATCGCACGCTGATCAAGTTTATTTTGGATTTTGGCCACACCCCCTTCCGCCCGCGCAAATCGAAAAAACATTGATAACAAGTGCAATTTTGATACCATATTGTTCATTTTCGGTTTACATGATAACTATAGGTAGCCAGATGATCTCTGAAAATTTGGTAACAATCGGATAACAAACACAGAAGTTATTCAGCTTAACGTTTTCCATAGCTGTAAGCAGCGCTGCCGGCAGCGCTGCTTGCAGCATTGTGCCGAATCGTGTGTGCGTGTACGGTGGTGAAATGGGTTAAGTTATGGACTGCAAAACGAACAGTACTATTATGCATTTACGGGTTCGAGTCCCGCCCGCATCAAAAGTTAAATGTGTGCAAAAATGTTTTTTTTTTTTATATCCGCTACTCATAGAGTAGAATGGTATTATAACTTTGTTCAAACCGAAAATGTATGTAACAGGCAGAAGGAGACACCTCCGACCCCATAAAGTATATATATTCTGGCTCAGGATCAACAGCCGAGTCGATATAGCCATGTCTGTCTGTCCGTCTGTCCGTCTGTCTGTCCTTGTAAAAATCTAGATCTCAGCTGTTATAAGAGCTAGGACAACCAAATTTGGTGACAATATGTGTTATTATCGCACGCTGATCAAGTTTATTTTGGATTTTGGCCACACCCCCTTCCGCCCGCGCAAATCGAAAAAACATTGATAACAAGTGCAATTTTGATACCATATTGTTCATTTTCGGTTTACATGATAACTATAGGTAGCCAGATGATCTCTGAAAATTTGGTAACAATCGGATAACAAACACAGAAGTTATTCAGCTTAACGTTTTCCATAGCTGTAAGCAGCGCTGCCGGCAGCGCTGCTTGCAGCATTGTGCCGAATCGTGTGTGCGTGTACGGTGGTGAAATGGGTTAAGTTATGGACTGCAAAACGAACAGTACTATTATGCATTTACGGGTTCGAGTCCCGCCCGCATCAAAAGTTAAATGTGTGCAAAAATGTTTTTTTTTTTTATATCCGCTACTCATAGAGTAGAATGGTATTATAACTTTGTTCAAACCGAAAATGTATGTAACAGGCAGAAGGAGACACCTCCGACCCCATAAAGTATATATATTCTGGCTCAGGATCAACTGCCGAGTCGATATGGCCATGTCCGTCTGTCCGTCTGTACGTCTAGATCTCAGCTATTACAAAAGGTAGAGACACATAATTTCCTGTATACCATAGGTAGATCGACTTTATTTTCAATTTTCGATGTCGCGCCCACCGCCCACGCAAAACGATAATTACGATTATTAGGAAAAGTATTGAAGTTATGGCTTTCTGCTTTGGTATAAACATAGATAATTACAATATAAATCTATTTTCAAAATTACAATCCGATCGAACAATAAACACAGAAGATATTCATCTAAATGTTTTCCATAGTTACACTCTTTGCGCCTTTGCAGCATATCGTGACGTCATCGTCAAATTTCCACATTTTTCCTAAATTTTTTTTTCCCTTTTGATTTTTTTTTTTGCCTTTCTTATCATTTCTAATATTCTAATATTCTATTCTAATATTCAGTTACCACTGTATTTAGTTAGTGGTTTCGGCACCTTTAGCAGTAAGAGATGTTGTGCCAGCGCTGACACTTTTGATTGAATTCCCAGCAGCATGCGTTGCAAGACTCCCCATACAGCGCCAACTGCCTGCGCCAACTACCTGTGCCTGCATCTGCGTGTACGTCGGCGTCGGCGATTGTAATCAACACGCTGGGATCAATCAGCAAACTTTAAAACTGAACGCCACACAGCAGTCAGCTCGAATGAATCCATCAAACGTATCAATCATGATGACAGGTCACAGTGCGAGCACAGTATAACTGGAAAAGACCAGGCCAGACTAGACACAGGCAGGACCAGGCAACAGGCAGCAGGTCCAGTTTTAGCTTTTCCTAACATATCTGTGAAACGTCTCAGTTGTTGTTTTTGTTGTAGTTGGCGTTGCCTCACTTGTGAAGTCTCCACGCGCGTTGCGCCCATTAAATTCGAATAATCTTAGTTGTTGTTGCTTTCTTTTTCATCAATCTCCCCACTCTGGACTCGAGTTGCAACTGTCGCATATAGCAGCTGGACACGGTGCTTGTGTGAGACGCTGCAGGCAGGCAGGCAGCATCAGCCCAACTGATTTGAAATTCTAAAGTGATTTTGATTACTTGAGGTATTGATATTTTGACTTGTACGTTGATTAGATAGTTGAAGGCTTGTTAGATGCATGTCAGCAGCAGCAGCGGCCTCAGACCGGTCTCACTGGCTGCATGTCTTGGTCTTGGTCGCTACGTCTCCATTTTAGTCTGCATCTGCGTGATGCGCCTGGCTTGATGTTGATTATAATTTAATTATAAGCAATCTGTAACAAGTAAATGGCTTGCATGGTGCTCTCACTCCATGGCACTCCTGGTCATGGCGCATAATTTAGCAGGCAGGTGTGAAAAAGCTTCATTGGTTTAGACGTCTCAGTCCGAGCCCGCTGCATGACTAATAATAGTCATGGGCCGGTCACATTCTGCTCTCTTGCCACATTTGCCACCGGCACAAACCATACTTATTCTCAATCTGCTTGGCTTGGGCAGCCACGATGTCTGCTAACGAAAGTTGCAGACATTTGAGTGACTGAAGCAAGGAAAAATGCTGTAGAAATTTCCTCTTGCGATTTGCGGCTTATCCCATGGAAAATAATATAGACAGAGAGGTATTCTCTCTTAAGACTTGCTGGCTTTATATGTAGAATTTGTAGCAAGGAGGTACCAAGCGATAAAATTCTATTAAAACGATTCAAGTAGGCTGAGTTGCTTCTGTCTTAATTTCTGACTACGTAAGCTCTCAATGTGTTCGAATTTTCAGTCCGCTCTCAGCTCTCAATTGAGACTGGACTGGGTTTTTTTTTCTCTGGGTGAGACTGGAATCTCTTTTTTTTTCTCAGGGTGGGACTGGAATCTCTTTTTTTTTTATAACTCTTCTTTTTTTCGTAGTGCATTTGCATTAAAGTATGCCTTTTTTAACAAGTAGAGCAATTCTCTTCATTTTTGGATAAGTACACAAAAATGTTTCATATCATCGTTTTTTTATACCCGGTACTTCTGCAGCAATGGCTTAAGCTTGCGCATGCTCTTGACGCTCAACTTGTGTGTCTCAAAGAGTGAGATTGTCGCCTGCGAATAATCGTTGCCATAGAGTTTGCCCATGGCCAGAGCCACATCGCGCTGGGTGAAGTCGAGCTCGATGCGACGCTGCTTGAAGGTCTTCGCAAACTGATCGAGCTCCATAACTATTCAACAAGTTATTTAATTTCTTTTTTACAATAACTGAATTTTTTGAATTTTTGGTCTTGGTTTACTATATTGTTTGTTTCCTTGTTCGCTTTGTTTTCAATCTATAGTAATGTTTGCTTTGTTTTCAATCTATAGTAATAATATATTTAATTTAATATGTTTTCTATAACGACTTTTAAATATATTTGGTAAAACTTTTAACTAAATTTTAAATATATATACAGTGGTGGCCTTTTATTTAGCACACTATTTAGCAGCACACTTCAACATGAATTTTTACCGATTGTATAGTGAATAGTTCACCAATTTTTTTCTGGTTGTTGCCTTATTGGTTGATAAGATGTTACTGATTACCGTTACTTTCAGCCTATTCCCTTTCGTCGTTTTTTTTCTGCGTTGGTTTGAATGAATTAACTATGATTTTCAGCTGGACATGAGTTTAGCACACTTATACTTTTTTTATTAATTTATTAAGTAGAATGAGAAAACATAAGAAAAGAGACTAATATTTTGTTGGATATCCTTTGTTTTTGATAACTACATCCAATCTTCTGTGCTGACTCTCCACTAAAGCAGCGCATCTGTTCTGCGGAATACTGTACCACGCTTCTCGGATAACTATCCACAAATCATTCAAACTGCCCAGATTTTTGGTGCGAATGTGCTGCTCAACATCATTCTAGAGATTCTCTATCGGATTGAGGTCCAGTGACTGAGCTGGCCACTTCAGCGTAACAACTTGATGCTCCTAAAGGCAACTTTTCATAAGCCGTGAAGTGTGCTTAGGATCGTTGTCGTGCATAAAACGCCATGATAATGGCATATTGTCCTCGGAATATGGCACCATTATATCCTCTATAATTTCTTTATAGACGTATTGGTCCATACGAGTGTCTATCCGGTAAATCATTGATACATATTTTTTAATAACATTTAAATTTTTAATTAAAATAAATAGGTAAGGGTAGGGTAGGAAAGAACAAAGAAAATAAAAAAAAGAAACGAAAAAATAAAAAAAAAAGAAAGAAAATTTCTTTCTTTTTTGGAAAGAAAAAGAAAATTTGGTAACAATCGGATAATAAACACAGAAGTTATTCAGCTTAACGTTTTCCATAGCTGTAAGCAGCGCTGCCGGCAGTGCTGCCATTGTGCCGAATCGTGTGTGCGTGTACGGTGGTGAAAAGGGTTAAGTTGTGGACTGAAAAACGAACAGTACTATTATGCATTTACGGGTTCGAGTCCCGCCCGCATCAAAAATTAAATGTGTGCAAAAATGTTTTTTTTTTGTATACCCGCTACTCATAGAGTAGAAGGGTATTATAACTTTGTTCAAACCGAAAATGTATGTAACAGGCAGAAGGAGACACCTCCGACCCCATAAAGTATATATATTCTGGCTCAGGATCAACTGCCGAGTCGATATAGCCATGTCCGTCTGTCCGTCTGTACGTCTAGATCTCAGCTATTACAAAAGGTAGAGACACCTAATTTCCTGTATACCATAGGTAGATCGAGTTTATTTTCAATTTTCGATGTCGCGCCCACCGCCCACGCAAAACGATAATTACGATTAATAGGAAAAGTATTGAAGTTATGGCTTTCTGCTTTGGTATAAACATAGATAATTACAATATAAATCTATTTTCAAAATTACAATCCGATCGAACAATAAACACAGAAGATATTCATCTAAACGTTTTCCATAGTTACACTCTTTGCGCCTTTGCAGCATATCGTGACGTCATCGTCAAATTTCCACATTTTTCCTAAATTTTTTTTTCCCTTTTGATTTTTTTTTTTGCCTTTCTTATCATTTCTAATATTCTAATATTCTATTCTAATATTCAGTTACCACTGTATTTAGTTAGTGGTTTCGGCACCTTTAGCAGTAAGAGATGTTGTGCCAGCGCTGACACTTTTGATTGAATTCCCAGCAGCATGCGTTGCAATACTCCCCATACAGCGCCAACTGCCTGCGCCAACTACCTGTGCCTGCATCTGCGTGTACGTCGGCGTCGGCGATTGTAATCAACACGCTGGGATCAATCAGCAAACTTTAAAACTGAACGCCACACAGCAGTCAGCTCGAATGAATCCATCAAACGTATCAATCATGATGACAGGTCACAGTGCGAGCACAGTATAACTGGAAAAGACCAGGCCAGACTAGACACAGGCAGGACCAGGCAACAGGCAGCAGGTCCAGTTTTAGCTTTTCCTAACATGTCTGTGAAACGTCTCAGTTGTTGTTTTTGTTGTAGTTGGCGTTGCCTCACTTGTGAAGTCTCCACGCGCGTTGCGCCCATTAAATTCGAATAATCTTAGTTGTTGTTGCTTTTTTTTTCATCAATCTCCCCACTCTGGACTCGAGTTGCAACTGTCGCAAATAGCAGCTGGACACGGTGCTTGTGTGAGACGCTGCAGGCAGGCAGGCAGCATCAGCCCAACTGATTTGAAATTCTAAAGTGATTTTGATTACTTGAGGTATTGATATTTTGACTTGTGCGTTGATTAGATAGTTGAAGGCTTGTTAGATGCATGTCAGCAGCAGCAGCGGCCTCAGACCGGTCTCACTGGCTGCATGTCTTGGTCTTGGTCGCTACGTCTCCATTTTCGTCTGCATCTGCGTGATGCGCCTGGCTTGATGTTGATTATAATTTAATTATAAGCAATCTGTAACAAGTAAATGGCTTGCATGGTGCTCTCACTCCATGGCACTCCTGGTCATGGCGCATAATTTAGCAGGCAGGTGTAAAAAAGCTTCATTAGCTTAGACGTCTCAGTCCAAGCCCGCTGCATGACTAATAATATTCATGGGCCGGTCACATTCTGCTCTCTTGCCACATTTGCCACCGGCACAAACCATACTTATTCTCAATCTGCTTGGCTTGGGCAGCCACGATGTCTGCTAACGAAAGTTGCAGACATTTGAGTGACTGAAGCAAGGAAAAATGCTGTAGAAATTTCCTCTTGCGATTTGCGGCTAATCCCATGGAAAATAATATAGACAGAGAGGTATTCTCTCTTAAGACTTGCTGGCTTTATATGTAGAATTTGTAGCAAGGAGGTACCAAGCGATACAATTCTATTAAAACGATTCAAGTAGGCTGAGTTGCTTCTGTCTTAATTTCTGACTACGTAAGCTCTCAATGTGTTCGGATTTTCAGTCCGCTCTCAGCTCTCAATTGAGACTGGACTGGGTTTTTTTTTCTCTGGGTGAGACTGGAATCTCTTTTTTTTTCTCAGGGTGGGACTGGAATCTCTTTTTTTTTATAACTCTTCTTTTTTTTCGTAGTGCATTTGCATTAAAGTATGCCTTTTTTTAACAAGTAGAGCAATTCTCTTCATTTTTGGATAAGTACACAAAAATGTTTCATATCATCGTTTTTTTATACCCGGTACTTCTGCAGCAATGGCTTAAGCTTGCGCATGCTCTTGACGCTCAACTTGTGTGTCTCAAAGAGTGAGATTGTCGCCTGCGAATAATCGTTGCCATAGAGTTTGCCCATGGCCAGAGCCACATCGCGCTGGGTGAAGCCGAGCTCGATGCGACGCTGCTTGAAGGTCTTCGCAAACTGATCGAGCTCCATAACTATTCAACAAATTATTTAATTTCTTTTTTACAATAACTGAATTTTTTGAATTTTTGGTCTTGGTTTACTATATTGTTTGTTTCCTTGTTCGCTTTATTTTCAATCTATAGTAATGTTTGCTTTGTTTTCAATCTATAGTAATAATATATTTAATTTAATATGTTTTCTATAACGACTTTTAAATATATTTGGTAAAACTTTTAACTAAATTTTAAATATATATACAGTGGTGGCCTTTTATTTAGCACACTATTTAGCAGCACACTTCAACATGAATTTTTACCGATTGTATAGTGAATAGTTCACCAATTTTTTTCTGGTTGTTGCCTTATTGGTTGATAAGATGTTACTGATTACCGTTACTTTCAGCCTATTCCCTTTCGTCGTTTTTTTTCTGCGTTGGTTTGAATGAATTAACTATGATTTTCAGCTGGACATGAGTTTAGCACACTTATACTTTTTTTTATTAATTTATTAAGTAGAATGAGAAAACATAAGAAAGGAGACTAATATTTTGTTGGATATCCTTTGTTTTTGATAACTACATCCAATCTTCTGTGCTGACTCTCCACTAAAGCAGCGCATCTGTTCTGCGGAATACTGTACCACGCTTCTCGGATAACTATCCACAAATCATTCAAACTGCCCAGATTTTTGGTGCGAATGTGCTGCTCAACATCATTCTAGAGATTCTCTATCGGATTGAGGTCCAGTGACTGAGCTGGCCACTTCAGCGTAACAACTTGATGCTCCTAAAGGCAACTTTTCATAAGCCGTGAAGTGTGCTTAGGATCGTTGTCGTGCATAAAACGCCATGATAATGGCATATTGTCCTCGGAATATGGCACCAATATATCCTCTATAATTTCTTTATAGACGTATTGGTCCATACGAGTGTCTATCCGGTAAATCATTGATACATATTTTTTAATAACATTTAAATTTTTAATTAAAATAAATAGGTAATACTAAATATGCGAGTCATTAAAAGAAAGAACAAAGAAAATAAAAAAAAGAAACGAAAAAATAGAAAAAAAAGAAAGAAAATTTCTTTCTTTTTTGGAAAGAAAAAGAAAATTTGGTAACAATCGGATAATAAACACAGAAGTTATTCAGCTTAACGTTTTCCATAGCTGTAAGCAGCGCTGCCGGCAGTGCTGCTTGCAGCATTGTGCCGAATCGTGTGTGCGTGTACGGTGGTGAAATGGGTTAAGTTGTGGACTGAAAAACGAACAGTACTATTATGCATTTACGTTTTCGAGTCCCGCCCGCATCAAAAATTAAATGTGTGCAAAAATGTTTTTTTTTTATTTTATATTTTGACTTTGCATAAATATTATAAGTCCATAGCCTTTTACGGTCAAAATATGATTGTAGCCCATTTTTTGTTCCGCAAATAAATTATGTACAAGCAGCTGGGTAGCGGGTATATTACAGTCGAGCACACTCGACTGCAGCTTTCTTACTTGTTTATTTCTTAAATTTGAAATTATAGTTTAAAAATAGTTATTAAATTAAAAAAATCAACAAACCAAAATAACATTTTTTTGCATGTAAAAACATGATTAAATAAGGCTTAAAACAAATCTTGACTTTGACCCAATATAACAAAATATCTATTTATCGTACAACTATAGTCAACCATTCATTTGAAAGCTGCAAAAGTTCTTCGTTATATGCAATCAAATAAATCATGAAATTATCACTTCTCGTTAAAAAGTTATGATTTTTGCCACCTGAAATGACAAAAGGCGCCACTGTACGACGGCTCAATTAAAAGGGTGGTTGAGCGTGTTAAAGGAGTCAACCATAGGAACAAAGAGGGAATTTACTTTGCGTTTTAGCAAATTAACAAACGAGAAACCAAATCAATCGTTAATAATTTCAAAAGCCGATTGCGAAAATTTCAACGAAGGCAACGGACACTTTAGGTCCAAAACGACAAAATGAATAACGGACAAGACGGAGAGCACAAAGTCAACGATAGTGGCAGCGAAGCTGGAGAGAGCAACGAAGACGGCAAGGAGAACCGTACCGAGCGCAGAAACAAAAGTAACGGCGAAAAAAGCGGCAGAAGCGGCGAGCGCAACAACAACGGTGGCAACGGGAATAGCGACGAAAATGAAATGAGCAAGAGCGAAGACGGCGACGAGGATGACGGTTACGAGCTGGACAACCAAGACGAGGACAGAGAGGGGCGAGGCATTGCAGTCGGCAATAGAAAGCTGGAAGGAACGATGAAATTAGCAGAGCTGGCAACAAAGTTGCCAAAGCTGGCAATAAAGAATGCGGCGAGGGAAAACGAAATACAGTGGGGCACGCTGAGCGAAGTAAAGATTTATCATTTCGCATGGCAACCGATGCATTAAACGAATTGTCGTGTATGTGCACGCAAATGGATCACACAGGTCAAGAATATAGCCAGCATTTATGGAGTAAATAAACCGTTTCAAATCAATTGCTACGTAACCAAGCTCGTATTCAATGCTTTGCAGATGTTCGGCACATAAGGCGAAAGTATATGAAGCAGATAAGAAGGCGGAGTCTGTGGAAAAGAATAGCAGCACACTATCGCGCTGTTTCAATTGCAACTAGAAGGGACACTGGGCCAAGGAGTGCAAGAATCCAAAGCGCGGAAAAGGGTCGTGTTATGCCTGTGGTGAGATGGGGCACTTTGTAGCAACGTGCCCGAAAAACCAGAATAGAGAGGGCAACAATTACGTAAGATATTTTGAAATTAATTTTATTAACTATTTTAAGACAAAATTTATTAGAGCATTTCGTTCATTAAAATTAATAAAGTACCAAAAGATGATACTGAATTACCAGTTTTAAGTTCATTTTATGGATTAAATAATAGTTCCTTAAAAGATATGGAAAAATATTGTGTTACGTTATGAATGAAATTGAAAACTTGAAATTTGATAAAAATACACTTTAATTTAATAATTGTGGCAAACGAGTCTATGGGTTATGATGTGGTTTTATGGAAGCATGCAATTTAAATTTGAATTTGGACACCTTGACAATGATTACAGTGAATAAATTGAAAGTCAAAGTAATAATAAAGTCGATAAAATGTTAGAAGAAGCAAATATGTACAATAATAATAAAATAGTTTGCGATAGTGTTAGTCAGGGTAGTAGTCAAAATCAAATGATTAGTGACAAGATTAGAAATAGATAAGGAAAAGCTGTAAATTTTAAAATATGTGAGATGTCAATGTGACTGAGTTGGTAGGGAATTTTTATGTTAATAAAGTAAGACCGAAAGAACCGAAGATTCGGTGTGAGATAAAACTAAGATTAGAGGACTCGAAACCGAAAAAAAAAGTTGCAGATAAGTATTTAGAAAACGGAATCATTAAACAAAATCTCCAATAGTGTTAGTAAACAAGTAAGAAAGCTACAGTCGAGTGTGCTCGACTGTAATATACCCGCTACCCAGCTGCTTGTACATAATTTATTTGCGGAACAAAAAAACGGCTACAATCATATTTTGACCGTAAAAGGCTATGGACTTATAACATTTATGCAAAGTCAAAATATTAAATTAAAAAAAAAAAACATTTTTGCACACATTTAATTTTTGATGCGGGCGGGACTCGAACCCGTAAATGCATAATAGAACTGTTCGTTTTGCTGTCCACAACTTAACCCACTTTACCACCGTACACGCACACACGATTCGGCACAATGCTGCAAGCAGCGCTGCCGGCAACAGCCGAGTCGATATAGCCATGTCCGTCTGCCCGTCTGTCCATCTGTACGTCTAGATCTCAGCTATTACAAAAGGTAGAGACACCTAATTTCCTGTATACCATAGGTAGATCGAGTTTATTTTCAATTTTCGATGTCGCGCCCACCGCCCACGCAAAACGATAATTACGATTATTAGGAAAAGTATTGAAGTTATGGCTTTCTGCTTTGGTATAAACATAGATAATTACAATATAAATCTATTTTCAAAATTACAATCCGATCGAACAATAAACACAGAAGATATTCGTCTAAACGCTTTCCATTGTTACACTCTTTGCGCCTTTGCAGCATATCGTGACGTCATCGTCAAATTTCCACATTTTTCCTAAATTTGCGTATTATTTAAAATTCATTAAGAATATTTAAAGCTTTTAAAAATGTTTTAAAAATATTAACTATCAATTTTCTTAATTTCAAAATATTTAAAAATTTCTATAATTTATTAAAATTTTTTTTTTATACTTCCAAACTTTTCCAAAGTTCCATAATTTTTAAAATTGCTTATCAATGAAAAAGGGATTAACTCTTTTTTTCCCTTTTGATTTTTTTTTTTTTTGCCTTTCTTATCATTTCTAATATTCTAATATTCTATTCTAATATTCAGTTACCACTGTATTTAGTAAGTGGTTTCGGCACCTTTAGCAGTAAGAGATGTTGTGCCAGCGCTGACACTTTTGATTGAATTTCCAGCAGCATGCGTTGCAAGACTCCCCCATACAACGCCAACTGCCTGCGCCAACTACCTGTGCCTGCATCTGCGTGTACGTCGGCGTCGGCGATTGTAATCAACACGCTGGGATCAATCAGCAAACTTTAAAACTGAACGCCACACAGCAGTCAGCTCGAATGAATCCATCAAACGTATCAATCATGATGACAGGTCACAGTGCGAGCACAGTATAACTGGAAAAGACCAGGCCAGACCAGACACAGGCAGGACCAGGCAACAGGCAGCAGGTCCAGTTTTAGCTTTTTCCTAACATGTCTGTGAAACGTCTCAGTTGTTGTTTTTGTTGTAGTTGGCGTTGCCTCACTTGTGAAGTCTCAACGCGCGTTGCGCCCATTAAATTCGAATAATCTTAGTTGTTGTTGCTTTTTTTTCATCAATCTCCCCACTCTGGACTCGAGTTGCAACTGTCGCATATAGCAGCTGGACACGGTGCTTGTGTGAGACGCTGCAGGCAGGCAGGCAGCATCAGCCCAACTGATTTGAAATTCTAAAGTGATTTTGATTACTTGAGGTATTGATATTTTGACTTGTACGTTGATTAGATAGTTGAAGGCTTGTTAGATGCATATCAGCAGCAGCAGCGGCCTCAGACCGGTCTCACTGGCTGCATGTCTTGGTCTTGGTCTCTACGTCTCCATTTTCGTCTGCATCTGCGTGATGCGCCTGGCTTGATGTTGATTATAATTTAATTATAAGCAATCTGTAACAAGTAAATGGCTTGCATGGTGCTCTCACTCCATGGCACTCCTGGTCATGGCGCATAATTTAGCAGGCAGGTGTGAAAAAGCTTCATTGGCTTAGACGTCTCAGTCCGAGCCCGCTGCATGACTAATAATAGTCATGGGCCGGTCACATTCTGCTCTCTTGCCACATTTGCCACCGGCACAAACCATACTTATTCTCAATCTGCTTGGCTTGGGCAGCCACGATGTCTGCTAACGAAAGTTGCAGACATTTGAGTGACTGAAGCAAGGAAAAATGCTGTAGAAATTTCCTCTTGCGATTTGCGGCTAATCCCATGGAAAATAATATAGACAGAGAGGTATTCTCTCTTAAGACTTGCTGGCTTTATATGTAGAATTTGTAGCAAGGAGGTACCAAGCGATACAATTCTATTAAAACGATTCAAGTAGGCTGAGTTGCTTCTGTCTTAATTTCTGACTACGTAAGCTCTCAATGTGTTCGGATTTTCAGTCCGCTCTCAGCTCTCAATTGAGACTGGACTGGGTTTTTTTTTTCTCTGGGTGAGACTGGAATCTCTTTTTTTTTTCTCAGGGTGGGACTGGAATCTCTTTTTTTTTATAACTCTTCTTTTTTTTCGTAGTGCATTTGCATTAAAGTATGCCTTTTTTTTAACAAGTAGAGCAATTCTCTTCATTTTTGGATAAGTACACAAAAATGTTTCATATCATCGTTTTTTTATACCCGGTACTTCTGCAGCAATCGCTTAAGCTTGCGCATGCTCTTGGCGCTCAACTTGTGTGTCTCAAAGAGTGAGATTGTCGCCTGCGAATAATCGTTGCCATAGAGTTTGCCCATGGCCAGAGCCACATCGCGCTGGGTGAAGCCGAGCTCGATGCGACGCTGCTTGAAGGTCTTCGCAAACTGATCGAGCTCCATAACTATTCAACAAATTATTTAAATTCTTTTTTACAATAACTGAATTTTTTGAATTTTTGGTCTTGGTTTACTATATTGTTTGTTTCCTTGTTTGCTTTGTTTTCAATCTATAGTAATGTTTGCTTTGTTTTCAATCTATAGTAATAATATATTTAATTTAATATCTTTTCTATAACGACTTTTAAATATATTTGGTAAAACTTTTAACTAAATTTTAAATATATATACAGTGGTGGCCTTTTATTTAGCACACTATTTAGCAGCACACTTCAACATGAATTTTTACCGATTGTATAGTGAATAGTTCACCAATTTTTTTCTGGTTGTTGCCTTATTAGTTGATAAGATGTACCGTTACTTTCAGCCTATTCCCTTTCGTCGTTTTTTTTCTGCGTTGGTTTGAATGAATTAACTATGATTTTCAGCTGGACATGAGTTTAGCACACTTATACTTTTTTTTATTAATTTATTAAGTAGAATGAGAAAACATAAGAAAGGAGACTAATATTTTGTTGGATATCCTTGATAATGGCATATTGTCCTCGGAATATGGCACCATTATATCCTCTATAATTTCTTTATAGACGTATTGGTCCATACGAGTGTCTATCCGGTAAATCATTGATACATATTTTTTAATAACATTTAAATTTTTAATTAAAATAAATAGGTAATACTAAATATGCGAGTCCTTAAAAGAAAGAACAAAGAAAATAAAAAAAAGAAACGAAAAAATAGAAAAAAAAGAAAGAAAATTTCTTTCTTTTTTGGAAAGAAAAAGAAAATTTGGTAACAATCGGATAATAAACACAGAAGTTATTCAGCTTAACGTTTTCCATAGCTGTAAGCAGCGCTGCCGGCAGTGCTGCTTGCAGCATTGTGCCGAATCGTGTGTGCGTGTACGGTGGTGAAATGGGTTAAGTTGTGGACTGAAAAACGAACAGTACTATTATGCATTTACGTTTTCGAGTCCCGCCCGCATCAAAAATTAAATGTGTGCAAAAATGTTTTTTTTTTATTTTATATTTTGACTTTGCATAAATATTATAAGTCCATAGCCTTTTACGGTCAAAATATGATTGTAGCCCATTTTTTGTTCCGCAAATAAATTATGTACAAGCAGCTGGGTAGCGGGTATATTACAGTCGAGCACACTCGACTGTAGCTTTCTTACTTGTTTATTTCTTAAATTTTAAATTATAGTTTAAAAATAGTTATTAAATTAAAAAAATCAACAAACCAAAATAACATTTTTTTGCATGTAAAAACATGATTAAATAAGGCTTGAAACAAATCTTCACTTTGACCCAATATAACAAAATATCTATTTATCGTACAACTATAGTCAACCATTCATTTGAAAGCTGCAAAAGTTCTTCGTTATATGCAATCAAATAAATCATGAAATTATCACTTCTCGTTAAAAAGTTATGATTTTTGCCACCTGAAATGACAAAAGGCGCCACTGTACGACGGCTCAATTAAAAGGGTGGTTGAGCGTGTTAAAGGAGTCAACCATAGGAACAAAGAGGGAATTTACTTTGCGTTTTAGCAAATTAACAAACGAGAAACCAAATCAATCGTTAATAATTTCAAAAGCCGATTGCGAAAATTTCAACGAAGGCAACGGACACTTTAGGTCCAAAACGACAAAATGAATAACGGACAATACGGAGAGCACAAAGTCAACGATAGTGGCAGCGAAGCTGGAGAGAGCAACGAAGACGGCAAGGAGAACCGTACCGAGCGCAGAAACAAAAGTAACGGCGAAAAAGCGGCAGAAGCGGCGAGCGCAACAACAACGGTGGCAACGGGAATAGCGACGAAAATGAAATGAGCAAGAGCGAAGACGGCGACGAGGATGACGGTTACGAGCTGGACAACCAAGACGAGGACAGAGAGGGGCGAGGCATTGCAGTCGGCAATAGAAAGCTGGAAGGAACGATGAAATTAGCAGAGCTGGCAACAAAGTTGCCAAAGCTGGCAATAAAGAATGCAGCGAGGGAAAACGAAATACAGTGGGGCACGCTGAGCGAAGTATAGATTTATCATTTCGCATGGCAACCGATGCATTAAACGAATTGTCGTGTACATGTGCACGCAAATGGATCACACAGGTCAAGAATATAGCCAGCATTTATGGAGTAAATAAACCGTTCCAAATCAATTGCTACGTAACCAAGCTCGTATTCAATGTTTTGCAGATGTTCGGCACATAAGGCGAAAGTATATGAAGCAGATAAGAAGGCGGAGTCTGTGGAAAAGAATAGCAGCACACTATCGCGCTGTTTCAATTGCAACTAGAAGGGACACTGGGCCAAGGAGTGCAAGAATCCAAAGCGCGGAAAAGGGTCGTGTTATGCCTGTGGTGAGATGGGGCAC
The DNA here is from genome assembly GCA_018904095.1 of Zaprionus ghesquierei. NCBI lineage: Eukaryota > Metazoa > Arthropoda > Insecta > Diptera > Drosophilidae > Zaprionus > Zaprionus ghesquierei. Next base: position 56,504 of record JAEIGP010000699.1, read on the forward strand.
TTTGTAGCAACGTGCCCGAAAAACCAGAATAGAGAGGGCAACAATTACGTAAGATATTTTGAAATTAATTTTATTAACTATTTTAAGACAAAATTTATTAGAGCATTTCGTTCATTAAAATTAATAAAGTACCAAAAGATGATATTGAATTACCAGTTTTAAGTTCATTTTATGGATTAAATAATAGTTCCTTAAAAAGATATGGAAAAATATTGTGTTACGTTATGAATGAAATTGAAAACTTGAAATTTGATAAAAATACACTTTAATTTAATAATTGTGGCAAACGAGTCTATGGGTTATGATGTGGTTTTATGGAAGCATGCAATTTAAATTTGAATTTGGACACCTTGACAATGATTACAGTGAATAAAATTGAAAGTCAAAGTAATAATAAAGTCGATAAAATGTTAGAAGAAGCAAATATGTACAATAATAATAAAATAGTTTGCGATAGTGTTAGTCAGGGTAGTAGTCAAAATCAAATGATTAGTGACAAGATTAGAAATAGATAAGGAAAAGCTGTAAATTTTAAAATATGTGAGATGTCAATGTGACTGAGTTGGTAGGGAATTTTTATGTTAATAAAGTAAGACCGAAAGAACCGAAGATTCGGTGTGAGATAAAACTAAGATTAGAGGACTCGAAACCGAAAAAAAAGTTGCAGATAAGTATTTAGAAAACGGAATCATTAAACAAAATCTCCAATAGTGTTAGTAAACAAGTAAGAAAGCTACAGTCGAGTGTGCTCGACTGTAATATACCCGCTACCCAGCTGCTTGTACATAATTTATTTGCGGAACAAAAAAACGGCTACAATCATATTTTGACCGTAAAAGGCTATGGACTTATAACATTTATGCAAAGTCAAAATATTAAATTAAAAAAAAAAAACATTTTTGCACACATTTAATTTTTGATGCGGGCGGGACTCGAACCCGTAAATGCATAATAGTACTGTTCGTTTTGCTGTCCACAACTTAACCCATTTTACCACCGTACACGCACACACGATTCGGCACAATGCTGCAAGCAGCGCTGCCGGCAACAGCCGAGTCGATATAGCCATGTCCGTCTGTCCGTCTGTCCGTCTGTACGTCTAGATCTCAGCTATTACAAAAGGTAGAGACACCTAATTTCCTGTATACCATAGGTAGATCGAGTTTATTTTCAATTTTCGATGTCGCGCCCACCGCCCACGCAAAACGATAATTACGATTATTAGGAAAAGTATTAAAGTTATGGCTTTCTGCTTTGGTATAAACATAGATAATTACAATATAAATCTATTTTCAAAATTACAATCCGATCGAACAATAAACACAGAAGATATTCATCTAAACGTTTTCCATAGTTACACTCTTTGCGCCTTTGCAGCATATCGTGACGTCATCGTCAAATTTCCACATTTTTCCTAAATTTGCGTATTATTTAAAATTCATTAAGAATATTTAAAGCTTTTAAAAATGTTTTAAAAATATTAACTGTCAATTTTCTTAATTTCAAAATATTTAAAAATTTCTATAATTTATTAAAATTTTTTTTTTATACTTCCAAACTTTTCCAAAGTTCCATAATTTTTAAAATTGCTTATCAATGAAAAAGGGATTAACTCTTTTTTTCCCTTTTGATTTTTTTTTTTTTGCCTTTCTTATCATTTCTAATATTCTAATATTCTATTCTAATATTCAGTTACCACTGTATTTAGTAAGTGGTTTCGGCACCTTTAGCAGTAAGAGATGTTGTGCCAGCGCTGACACTTTTGATTGAATTTCCAGCAGCATGCGTTGCAAGACTCCCCATACAACGCCAACTGCCTGCGCCAACTACCTGTGCCTGCATCTGCGTGTACGTCGGCGTCGGCGATTGTAATCAACACGCTGGGATCAATCAGCAAACTTTAAAACTGAACGCCACACAGCAGTCAGCTCGAATGAATCCATCAAACGTATCAATCATGATGACAGGTCACAGTGCGAGCACAGTATAACTGGAAAAGACCAGGCCAGACCAGACACAGGCAGGACCAGGCAACAGGCAGCAGGTCCAGTTTTAGCTTTTCCTAACATGTCTGTGAAACGTCTCAGTTGTTGTTTTTGTTGTAGTTGGCGTTGCCTCACTTGTGAAGTCTCCACGCGCGTTGCGCCCATTAAATTCGAATAATCTTAGTTGTTGTTGCTTTTTTTTTTATCAATCTCCCCACTCTGGACTCGAGTTGCAACTGTCGCATATAGCAGCTGGACACGGTGCTTGTGTGAGACGCTGCAGGCAGGCAGGCAGCATCAGCCCAACTGATTTGAAATTCTAAAGTGATTTTGATTACTTGAGGTATTGATATTTTGACTTGTACGTTGATTAGATAGTTGAAGGCTTGTTAGATGCATATCAGCAGCAGCAGCGGCCTCAGACCGGTCTCACTGGCTGCATGTCTTGGTCTTGGTCTCTACGTCTCCATTTTCGTCTGCATCTGCGTGATGCGCCTGGCTTGATGTTGATTATAATTTAATTATAAGCAATCTGTAACAAGTAAATGGCTTGCATGGTGCTCTCACTCCATTGCTTCCTGGTCATGGCGCATAATTTAGCAGGCAGGTGTGAAAAAGCTTCATTGGCTTAGACGTCTCAGTCCGAGCCCGCTGCATGACTAATAATAGTCATGGGCCGGTCACATTCTGCTCTCTTGCCACATTTGCCACCGGCACAAACCATACTTATTCTCAATCTGCTTGGCTTGGGCAGCCACGGTGTCTGCTAACGAAAGTTGCAGACATTTGAGTGACTGAAGCAAGGAAAAATGCTGTAGAAATTTCCTCTTGCGATTTGCGGCTAATCCCATGGAAAATAATATAGACAGAGAGGTATTCTCTCTTAAGACTTGCTGGCTTTATATGTAGAATTTGTAGCAAGGAGGTACCAAGCGATACAATTCTATTAAAACGATTCAAGTAGGCTGAGTTGCTTCTGTCTTAATTTCTGACTACGTAAGCTCTCAATGTGTTCGGATTTTCAGTCCGCTCTCAGCTCTCAATTGAGACTGGACTGGGTTTTTTTTCTCTGGGTGAGACTGGAATCTCTTTTTTTTTTCTCAGGGTGGGACTGGAATCTCTTTTTTTTTATAACTCTTCTTTTTTTTCGTAGTGCATTTGCATTAAAGTATGCCTTTTTTTAACAAGTAGAGCAATTCTCTTCATTTTTGGATAAGTACACAAAAATGTTTCATATCATCGTTTTTTTATACCCGGTACTTCTGCAGCAATGGCTTAAGCTTGCGCATGCTCTTGACGCTCAACTTGTGTGTCTCAAAGAGTGAGATTGTCGCCTGCGAATAATCGTTGCCATAGAGTTTGCACATGGCCAGAGCCACATCGCGCTGGGTGAAGCCGAGCTCGATGTGACGCTGCTTGAAGGTCTTCGCAAACTGATCGAGCTCCATAACTATTCAACAAATTATTTAATTTCTTTTTTACAATAACTGAATTTTTTGAATTTTTGGTCTTGGTTTACTATATTGTTTGTTTCCTTGTTTGCTTTGTTTTCAATCTATAGTAATGTTTGCTTTGTTTTCAATCTATAGTAATAATATATTTAATTTAATATCTTTTCTATAACGACTTTTAAATATATTTGGTAAAACTTTTAACTAAATTTTAAATATATATACAGTGGTGGCCTTTTATTTAGCACACTATTTAGCAGCACACTTCAACATGAATTTTTACCGATTGTATAGTGAATAGTTCACCATTTTTTTTTCTGGTTGTTGCCTTATTAGTTGATAAGATGTACCGTTACTTTCAGCCTATTCCCTTTCGTCGTTTTTTTTCTGCGTTGGTTTGAATGAATTAACTATGATTTTCAGCTGGACATGAGTTTAGCACACTTATACTTTTTTTTATTAATTTACTAAGTAGAATGAGAAAACATAAGAAAGGGGACTAATATTTTGTTGGATATCCTTTGTTTTTGATAACTACATCCAATCTTCTGTGCTGACTCTCCACTAAAGCAGCGCATCTGTTCTGCGGAATACTGTACCACGCTTCTCGGATAACTATCCACAAATCATTCAAACTGCCCAGATTTTTGGTGCGAATGTGCTGCTCAACATCATTCTAGAGATTCTCTATCGGATTGAGGTCCGGTGACTGAGTTGGCCAATTCAGCGTAACAACTTGATGCTCCTAAAGGCAACTTTTCATAAGCCGTGAAGTGTGCTCAGGATCGTTTTCGTGCATAAAACGCCATGATAATGGCATATTGTCCTCGGAATATGGCACCATTATATCCTCTATAATTTCTTTATAAACGTATTGGTCCATACGAGTGTCTATCCGGTAAATCATTGATACATATTTTTTAATAACATTTAAATTTTTAATTAAAATAAATAGGTTATACTAAATATGCGAGTCCTTAAAAGAAAGAACAAAGAAAATAAAAAAAAGAAACGAAAAAATGGAAAAAAAAGAAAGAAAATTTCTTTCTTTTCTAGAAAGAAAAAGAAAATTTGGTAACAATCGGATAATAAACACAGAAGTTATTCAGCTTAACGTTTTCCATAGCTGTAAGCAGCGCTGCCGGCAGTGCTGCCATTGTGCCGAATCGTGTGTGCGTGTACGGTGGTGAAATGGGTTAAGTTGTGGACTGAAAAACGAACAGTACTATTATGCATTTACGGGTTCGAGTCCCGCCCGCATCAAAAATTAAATGTGTGCAAAAATGTTTTTTTTTTTATACCCGCTACTCATAGAGTAGAAGGGTATTATAACTTTGTTCAAACCGAAAATGTATGTAACAGGCAGAAGGAGACACCTCCGACCCCATAAAGTATATATATTCTGGCTCAGGATCAACTGCCGAGTCGATATAGCCATGTCCGTCTGTCCGTCTGTACGTCTAGATCTCAGCTATTACAAAAGGTAGAGACACCTAATTTCCTGTATACCATAGGTAGATCGAGTTTATTTTCAATTTTCGATGTTGCGCCCACCGCCCACGCAAAACGATAATTACGATTATTAGGAAAAGTATTGAAGTTATGGCTTTCTGCTTTGGTATAAACATAGATAATTACAATATAAATCTATTTTCAAAATTACAATCCGATCGAACAATAAACACAGAAGTTATTCATCTAAACGTTTTCCATAGTTACACTCTTTGCGCCTTTGCAGCATATCGTGACGTCATCGTCAAATTTCCACATTTTTCCTAAATTTGCGTATTATTTAAAATTCATTAAGAATATTTAAAGCTTTTAAAAATGTTTTAAAAATATTAACTGTCAATTTTCTTAATTTCAAAATATTTAAAAATTTCTATAATTTATTAAAATTTTTTTTTATACTTCCCACTTTTCCAAAGTTCCATAATTTTTAAAATTGCTTATCAATGAAAAACGGAATAAACTCTTTATTTCCCTTTTGATTTTTTTTTGCCTTTCTTATCATTTCTAATATTCTAATATTTTATTCTAATATTCAGTTACCACTGTATTTAGTTAGTGGTTTCGGCACCTTTAGCAGTAAGAGATGTTGTGCCAGCGCTGACACTTTTGATTGAATTCCCAGCAGCATGCGTTGCAAGACTCCCCATACAGCGCCAACTGCCTGCGCCAACTACCTGTGCCTGCATCTGCGTGTACGTCGGCGTCGGCGATTGTAATCAACACGCTGGGATCAATCAGCAAACTTTAAAACTGAACGCCACACAGCAGTCAGCTCGAATGAATCCATCAAACGTATCAATCATGATGACAGGTCACAGTGCGAGCACAGTATAACTGGAAAAGACCAGGCCAGACCAGACACAGGCAGGACCAGGCAACAGGCAGCAGGTTCAGTTTTAGCTTTTCCTAACATGTCTGTGAAACGTATCAGTTGTTGTTTTTGTTGTAGTTGGCGTTGCCTCACTTGTGAAGTCTCCACGCGCGTTGCGCCCATTAAATTCAAATAATCTTAGTTGTTGTTGCTTTTTTTTCATCAATCTCCCCACTCTGGACTCGAGTTGCAACTGTCGCATATAGCAGCTGGACACGGTGCTTGTGTGTGACGCTGCAGGCAGGCAGGCAGCATCGGCCCAACTGATTTGAAATTCTAAAGTGATTTTGATTACTTAAGGTGTTGATATTTTGACTTGTACGTTGATTAGATAGTTGAAGGCTTGTTAGATGCATGTCAGCAGCAGCAGCGGCCTCAGACCGGTCTCACTGGCTGCATGTCTTGGTCTTGGTCTCTACGTCTCCATTTTCGTCTGCATCTGCGTGATGCGCCTGGCTTGATGTTGATTATAATTTAATTATAAGCAATCTGTAACAAGTAAATGGCTTGCATGGTGCTCTCACTCCATGGCACTCCTGGTCATGGCGCATAATTTAGCAGGCAGGTGTGAAAAAGCTTCATTGGCTTAGACGTCTCAGTCCGAGCCCGCTGCATGACTAATAATAGTCATGGGCCGGTCACATTCTGCTCTCTTGCCACATTTGCCACCGGCACAAACCATACTTATTCTCAATCTGCTTGGCTTGGGCAGCCACGATGTCTGCTAACGAAAGTTGCAGACATTTGAGTGACTGAAGCAAGGAAAAATGCTGTAGAAATTTCCTCTTGCGATTTGCGGCTAATCCCATGGAAAATAATATAGACAGAGAGGTATTCTCTCTTAAGACTTGCTGGCTTTATATGTAGAATTTGTAGCAAGGAGGTACTAAGCGATACAATTCTATTAAAACGATTCAAGTAGGCTGAGTTGCTTCTGTCTTAATTTCTGACTACGTAAGCTCTCAATGTGTTCGGATTTTCAGTCCGCTCTCAGCTCTCAATTGAGACTGGACTGGGTTTTTTTTTCTCTGGGTGAGACTGGAATCTCTTTTTTTTCTCAGGGTGGGACTGGAATCTCTTTTTTTTTATAACTTCTTTTTTTTCGTAGTGCATTTGCATTAAAGTATGCCTTTTTTTTAACAAGTAGAGCAATTCTCTTCATTTTTGGATAAGTACACAAAAATGTTTCATATCATCGTTTTTTTATACCCGGTACTTCTGCAGCAATGGCTTAAGCTTGCGCATGCTCTTGACGCTCAACTTGTGTGTCTCAAAGAGTGAGATTGTCGCCTGCGAATAATCGTTTCCATAGAGTTTGCCCATGGCCAGAGCCACAACGCGCTGGGTGAAGCCGAGCTCGATGCGACGCTGCTTGAAGGTCTTCGCAAACTGATCGAGCTCCATAACTATTCAACAAATTATTTAATTTCTTTTTTACACTAACTGAATTTTTTTAATTTTTGGTCTTGGTTTACTATATTGTTTGTTTCCTTGTTTGCTTTGTTTTCAATCTATAGTAATGTTTGTTTTGTTTTCAATCTATAGTAATAATATATTTAATTTAATATCTTTTCTATAACGACTTTTAAATATATTTGGTAAAACTTTTAACTAAATTTTAAATATATATACAGTGGTGGCCTTTTATTTAGCACACTATTTAGCAGCACACTTCAACATGAATTTTTACCGATTGTATAGTGAATAGTTCACCATTTTTTTTTCTGGTTGTTGCCTTATTAGTTGATAAGATGTACCGTTACTTTCAGCCTATTCCCTTTCGTCGTTTTTTTTCTGCGTTGGTTTGAATGAATTAACTATGATTTTTAGCTGGACATGAGTTTAGCACACTTATACTTTTTTTATTAATTTATTAAGTAGAATGAGAAAACATAAGAAAGGGGACTAATATTTTGTTGGATATCCTTTGTTTTTGATAACTACATCCAATCTTCTGTACTGACTCTCCACTAAAGCAGCGCATCTGTTCTGCGGAATACTGTACCACGCTTCTCGGATAACTATCCACAAATCATTCAAACTGCCCAGATTTTTGGTGCGACTGTGCTGCTCAACATCATTCTAGAGATTCTCTATCGGATTGAGGTCCGGTGACTGAGTTGGCCACTTCAGCGTAACAACTTGATGCTCCTAAAGGCAACTTTTCATAAGCCGTGAAGTGTTCTTAGGATCGTTGTCGTGCATAAAACGCCATGATAATGGCATATTGTCCTCGGAATATGGCACCATTATATCCTCTATAATTTCTTTATAGACGTATTGGTCCATACGAGTGTCTATCCGGTAAATCATTGATACATATTTTTTAATAACATTTAAATTTTTAATTAAAATAAATAGGTTATACTAAACATGCGAGTCCTTAAAAGAAAGAACAAAGAAAATAAAAAAAAGAAAAGAAAAAATAGAAAAAAAAAATAAAGAAAATTTCTTTCTTTTCTAGAAAGAAAAAAAAAATTTTGTAACAATCGGATAATAAACACAGAAGTTATTCAGCTTAACGTTTTCCATAGCTGTAAGCAGCGCTGCCGGCAGCAGAAAATGAACAATATGGCATCAAGATTGCACTTGTTATCAATGTTTTTTCGATTTGCGGGGGCGGAAGGGGGCGTGGCCAAAATCCAAAATAAACTTGATCAGCGTGCAATAATAACACATATTGTCACCAAATTTGGTTATCCTAGCTCTTATAATAGCTGAGATCTACATTTTCACACGGACAGACAGACGGACATGGCTATATCGACTCGGCTGTTGATCCTGAGCCAGAATATATATACTTTATGGGGTCGGAGGTGTCTCCTTCTGCCTGTTACATGCATTTTCGATTTGAACAAAGTTATAATACCCTTCTACTCTGTGAGTAGCGGGTATAAAAATTAAAGTATAAGTTCTTAAAAAAACAAGTAAGAAAGCTTCAGTCGAGTGTGCTCGACTGTAATATACCCGCTACCCAGCTGCTTGTACATAATTTACTTGCGGAACAAAAAAACGGCTACAATCATATTTTGACCGTAAAAGGCTATGGACTTATAATATTTATGCAAAGTCAAAATATAAAATAAAAAAAAAAACATTTTTGCACACATTTAATTTTTGATGCGGGCGGGACTCGAACCCGTAAATGCATAATAGTACTGTTCGTTTTGCAGTCCACAACTTAACCCATTTCACCACCGTACACGCACACACGATTCGGCACAATGCTGCAAGCAGCGCACAGTGCAGCCGGCAGCGCTGCTTACAGCTATGGAATAACTTCTGTGTTTATTATCCGATTGTTACCAAATTTTCAGAGATCATCTGGCTAGCTGTAGTTATCATGTAAACCGAAAATGAACAACATGGCATCAAAATTGCACTTGTTATTAATGTTTTTTCGATTTGCGGGGGCGGAAGGGGGCGGAAGGGGGCGTGGCCAAAATCCAAAATAAACTTGATCAGCGCGCAATAATAACACATATTGTCACCAAATTTGGTAGTCCTAGCTCTTATAATAGCTGAGATCTAGATTTTCACACGGACAGACAGACGGACAGACGGACATGGCTATATCGACTCGGCTGTTGATCCTGAGCCAGAATATATATACTTTATGGGGTCGGAGGTGTCTCCTTCTGCCTGTTACATACATTTTCGGTTTGAACAAAGTTATAATACCCTTCTACTCTATGAGTAGCGGGTATAAAAAAAAATACAAAAATATAAGAAAAAGCTGCGCTCTGACAATCGCACAGAGCTGATTTAAGAGACTGTCACTTCTCCACTTGTTAACTAAGTTCATTGTGAACCATTAAAAAAATTTTAAATAAAATGCACCACAAATTAATGCATATTAAAAAATTAAAGTATAAGTTCTTAAAAAAAAACAAGTAAGAAAGCTACATTCGAGAATGCTCGACTGTAATATACCCGCTACCCAGCTGCTCGTACATCAACATTATTTGCGGAACAATAAAGAACGGCTACAATCATATTTTGACCGTAAAAGGGCATGGACTTACAATAATTATCCAAAGTCAAAATCTAAAATAAAAATAATAACTTTTTGCACACATTTAATTTTTGATGCGGATGAGACTCGAACCCATAAATGCATAATAGTTCTGTTCGTTATGCAGTCCACAACTTAACCCATTTCACCACCGTACACGCACACACTATTCGGCACAATGCTGCAAGCAGCGCTGCCGGCAAAAGGAGTAAAAAGTATTGCAAACGTATAAATATTATTCAGGTAACAAAAAATCCAAAATTTATCACTTAAACAGTAAAAATACAAATTCTATCTGTTGAAGACTATAATTCGAATACGTGCATGTAAAAAACGATATGTGCCCTTTTAATACCTCTTTATATACTTGAATGGAAAGTGTTCTAGAGCACTCTAACTTTTAAAAATTTTTTTTTAAAAAACGACCGATCGGTTCTATGGCATCTATGCTATGTATCGGTCCGTACCGTCTCGTTCCGACTTAGTTACAGCGGGCAGCAATAAGAAACATGTATACAAAGTTTCATGAAGGTAGCTTAAAAAGGGAAGCAAAAACTTTTCTTTGCAAAAAATAAGAAAAGTTCGATCTCCCCCACTCGAATCGAACCTTGGACCCATTACCTAAGAGGTCCACCACTTCTCCATTCGGCCATTAAGCCATTATGCAAATTTTGCCAAAGTTACATTATGAGACCATTCGGAAATTCTTCCACGACAAAAACAAAGTCTGAATGCATGATGCGTGTTGTTGTTGCTATTTATTCTCAGAACTTAAATATACAATTAAATAAAAAATAAAAATAAAACAAGTATGAAAGCTACATTCGAGGGTGCTCGACTGTAATATACCCGCTACCCAGCTGCTCGTACATCAAAATTATTTGCGGAACAATAAAGAACGGCAACAATCATATTTTGACCGTAAAAGGGCATAGACTTACAATATTTATGCAAAGTCAAAATCTAAAATAAAAAAAGTAATTTTTTGCACACATTTAACTTTTGATGCGGGTGGGACTCGAACCCATAAATGCATAATCGTTTCGTTCGTTATGCAGTCCACAACTTAACCCATTTCACCACCGTACACGCACACACTATTCGGCACAATGCTGCAAGCAGCGCTGCCGGCAAAAGGAGTAAAAAGTATTGAAAATGTATAACTTTTATTCAGGTACCACAAAAATCCAAGATTTATCACTTAAACAGTAAAAATAATAATTCTACCTGTTGAAGACTATAAATCGAATACATGCATGTAAAAAACGATATGTGCCCTTTTAATACCTCTTTATATACTTGAATGGAAAGTGTTCTGGAGCACTCTAACTTTTAATAAATTTTGTTAAAACAAGTAAGAAAGCTACAGTCGAGAGTGCTCGACTGTAATATACCCGCTGCCCAGCTGCTTGTACATAATTTATTTGCGGAACAAAAAAAAAGCGGCTACAATCATATTTTGACCGTAAAAGGCTATGGGCTTATAATATTTATGCAAAGTCAAAATATAAAATAAAAAAAAAAAAACATTTTTGCACACATTTAATTTTTTGATGCGGGCGGGACTCGAACCCGTAAATGCATAATAGTACTGTTCGTTTTGCAGTCCACAACTTAACCCATTTCACCACCGTTCACGCACACTCGATTCGGCACAATGCTGTAAGCAGCGCTGCCGGCAGCGCTGCTTACAGCTATGGAAAACGTTAAGCTGAATAACTTCTGTGTTTATTATCCGATTGTTACCAGATTTCCAGAGATCATTTGGCTAGCTATAGTTATCATGTAAACCAAAAATGAATAATATGGCATCAAAATTGCACTTGTTATCAATGTTTTTTCGATTTGCGGGGGCGGAAGGGGACGTGGCCAAAATACAAAATAAACTTGATCAGCGTGCAATAATAACACATATTGTCACCAAATTTGGTAGTCCTAGCTCTTATAATAGCTGAGATCTAGATTTTCACACGGACAGACAGACGGACAGACGGACATGGCTATATCGACTCGGCAGTTGATCCTGAGCCAGAATATATATACTTTATGGGGTCGGAGGTGTCTCCTTCTGCCTGTTACATACATTTTCGGTTTGAACAAAGTTATAATACCCTTCTACTCTATGAATAGCGGGTATAAAAAAAAATACAAAAATATAAGAAAAAGCTGCGCTCTGACAATCGCACAGAGCTGATTTAAGAGACTGTCACTTCTCCACTTGTTGACTAAGTTCATTGTGAACCATTAAAAAAATTTTAAATAAAATGCACCACAAATTAATGCATATTAAAAAATTAAAGTATAAGTTCTTAAAAAAAAACAAGTAAGAAAGCTACATTCGAGTGTGCTCGACTGTAATATACCCGCTACCCAGCTGCTCGTACATCAACATTATTTGCGGAACAATAAAGAACGGCTACAATCATATTTTGACCGTAAAAGGGCATGGACTTACAATATTTATCCAAAGTCAAAATCTAAAATAAAAATAATAACTTTTTGCACACATTTAATTTTTGATGCGGATGAGACTCGAACCCATAAATGCATAATAGTTCTGTTCGTTATGCAGTCCACAACTTAACCCATTTCACCACCGTACACGCACACACTATTCGGCACAATGCTGCAAGCAGCGCTGCCGGCAAAAGGAGTAAAAAGTATTGCAAACGTATAAATATTATTCAGGTAACAAAAAATCCAAAATTTATCACTTAAACAGTAAAAATACAAATTCTATCTGTTGAAGACTATAATTCGAATACGTGCATGTAAAAAACGATATGTGCCCTTTTAATACCTCTTTATATACTTGAATGGAAAGTGTTCTAGAGCACTCTAACTTTTAAAAAATTTTTTTAAAAAAACGACCGATCGGTTGTATGGCATCTATGCTATGTATCGGTCCGTACCGTCTCGTTCCGACTTAGTTACAGCGGGCAGCAATAAGAAACACGTATACAAAGTTTCATGAAGGTAGCTTAAAAAGGGAAGCAAAAACTTTTCTTTGCAAAAAATAAGAAAAGTTCGATCTCCCCCACTCGAATCGAACCTTGGACCCATTACCTAAGAGGTCCACCACTTCTCCATTCGGCCATTAAGCCATTATGCAAATTTTGCCAAAGTTACATTATGAGACCATTCGGAAATTCTTCCACGACAAAAACAAAGTCTGAATGCATGATGCGTGTTGTTGTTGCTATTTATTCTCAGAACTTAAATATACAATTAAATAAAAAATAAAAATAAAACAAGTATGAAAGCTACATTCGAGGGTGCTCGACTGTAATATACCCGCTACCCAGCTGCTCGTACATCAAAATTATTTGCGGAACAATAAAGAACGGCTACAATCATATTTTGACCGTAAAAGGGCATAGACTTACAATATTTATGCAAAGTCAAAATCTAAAATAAAAAAAGTAATTTTTTGCACACATTTAACTTTTTGATGCGGGTGGGACTCGAACCCATAAATGCATAATCGTTTCGTTCGTTATGCAGTCCACAACTTAACCCATTTCACCACCGTACACGCACACACTATTCGGCACAATGCTGCAAGCAGCGCTGCCGGCAAAAGGAGTAAAAAGTATTGAAAATGTATAACTTTTATTCAGGTACCACAAAAATCCAAGATTTATCACTTAAACAGTAAAAATAATAATTCTACCTGTTGAAGACTATAAATCGAATACATGCATGTAAAAAACGATATGTGCCCTTTTAATACCTCTTTATATACTTGAATGGAAAGTGTTCTGGAGCACTCTAACTTTTAATAAATTTTGTTAAAACAAGTAAGAAAGCTACAGTCGAGTGTGCTCGACTGTAATATACCCGCTGCCCAGCTGCTTGTACATAATTTATTTGCGGAACAAAAAAAACGGCTACAATCATATTTTGACCGTAAAAGGCTATGGGCTTATAATATTTATGCAAAGTCAAAATATAAAATAAAAAAAAAAACATTTTTGCACACATTTAATTTTTTGATGCGGGCGGGACTCGAACCCGTAAATGCATAATAGTACTGTTCGTTTTGCAGTCCACAACTTAACCCATTTCACCACCGTACACGCACACACGATTCGGCACAATTCGAATACGTGCATGTAAAAAACGATATGTGCCCTTTTAATACCTCTTTATATACTTGAATGGAAAGTGTTCTAGAGCACTCTAACTTTTAAAAAATTTTTTTAAAAAAACGACCGATCGGTTCTATGGCATCTATGCTATGTATCGGTCCGTACCGTCTCGTTCCGACTTAGTTACAGCGGGCAGCAATAAGAAACATGTATACAAAGTTTCATGAAGGTAGCTTAAAAAGGGAAGCAAAAACTTTTCTTTGCAAAAAATAAGAAAAGTTCGATCTCCCCCACTCGAATCGAACCTTGGACCCATTACCTAAGAGGTCCACCACTTCTCCATTCGGCCATTAAGCCATTATGCAAATTTTGCCAAAGTTACATTATGAGACCATTCGGAAATTCTTCCACGACAAAAACAAAGTCTGAATGCATGATGCGTGTTGTTGTTGCTATTTATTCTCAGAACTTAAATATACAATTAAATAAAAAATAAAAATAAAACAAGTAAGAAAGCTACATTCGAGTGTGCTCGACTGTAATATACCCGCTACCCAGCTGCTCGTACATCAAAATTATTTGCGGAACAATAAAGAACGGCTACAATCATATTTTGACCGTAAAAGGGAATAGACTTACAATATTTATGCAAAGTCAAAATCTAAAATAAAAAAAGTAATTTTTTGCACACATTTAACTTTTGATGCGGGTGGGACTCGAACCCATAAATGCATAATCGTTTCGTTCGTTATGCAGTCCACAACTTAACCCATTTCACCACCGTACACGCACACACTATTCGGCACAATGCTGCAAGCAGCGCTGCCGGCAAAAGGAGTAAAAAGTATTGAAAATGTATAACTTTTATTCAGGTACCACAAAAATTCAAGATTTATCACTTAAACAGTAAAAATAATAATTCTACCTGTTGAAGACTATAAATCGAATACATGCATGTAAAAAACGATATGTGCCCTTTTAATACCTCTTTATATACTTGAATGGAAAGTGTTCTGGAGCACTCTAACTTTTAATAAATTTTGTTAAAACAAGTAAGAAAGCTACAGTCGAGTGTGCTCGACTGTAATATACCCGCTGCCCAGCTGCTTGTACATAATTTATTTGCGGAACAAAAAAAAAACGGCTACAATCATATTTTGACCGTAAAAGGCTATGGGCTTATAATATTTATGCAAAGTCAAAATATAAAATAAAAAAAAAAAACATTTTTGCACACATTTAATTTTTTGATGCGGGCGGGACTCGAACCCGTAAATGCATAATAGTACTGTTCGTTTTGCAGTCCACAACTTAACCCATTTCACCACCGTTCACGCACACTCGATTCGGCACAATGCTGTAAGCAGCGCTGCCGGCAGCGCTGCTTACAGCTATGGAAAACGTTAAGCTGAATAACTTCTGTGTTTATTATCCGATTGTTACCAGATTTCCAGAGATCATTTGGCTAGCTATAGTTATCATGTAAACCAAAAATGAATAATATGGCATCAAAATTGCACTTGTTATCAATGTTTTTTCGATTTGCGGGGGGCGGAAGGGGGCGTGGCCAAAATACAAAATAAACTTGATCAGCGTGCAATAATAACACATATTGTCACCAAATTTGGTAGTCCTAGCTCTTATAATAGCTGAGATCTAGATTTTCACACGGACAGACAGACGGACAGACGGACATGGCTATATCGACTCGGCTGTTGATCCTGAGCCAGAATATATATACTTTATGGGGTCGGAGGTGTCTCCTTCTGCCTGTTACATACATTTTCGGTTTGAACAAAGTTATAATACCCTTCTACTCTATGAGTAGCGGGTATAAAAAGAAAAAGCTTAAGCGGCATGAATTGGGAATCGAATCACGGGCCTGTCGGTTCAGGAGCTCATCGCTCTTCACTAAGCTACTAACGCTGTTATCCAACAACAGCAAAAATTTGCATTGTATTGCATTCTTATTATTTCCAGTACAAATAAAGAATTTGCGCTGCCGGAAGCGCGGTTTACAGCTATGGAAAACGTTAAGCTGAATAACTTCTGTGTTTATTATCCGATTATTACCAAATTTTCAGAGATCATCTGGCTAGCTACAGTTATCATGTAAACCGAAAATGAACAAAATGGCGTCAAAATTCCACTTGTTATCAATGTTTTTTCGATTTGCGGGGGTGGAAGGGGGCGTGGCCAAAATCCAAAATAAACTTGATCAGCGTGCAATAATACCACATATTGTCACCAAATTTGGTAGTCCTAGCTCTTATAATAGCTGAGGTCTAGATGTTCACACGGACAGACAGACGGACAGACGGACATGGCTATATCGACTCGGCTGTTGATCCTGAGCCAGAATATATACACTTTATGGGGTCGGAGGTGTCTCCTTCTGCCTGTTACATACATTTTCGGTTTGAACAAAGTTATAATACCCTTCTACTCTATGAGTAGCGGGTATAAAAATAACATAAAATTTTGTTGGTAAAAATATAGTTAAAGAAAGTTTAAGTTTGACACACTATTAAAAAATCTTTATTTGTTGTACAGCTTTTACATGATATAGTTATGTGTCATTTAAATCACGCAATTATCTTTTCCATTTCAAAAGTAGTGATTTTTGCAACCACAAGTGACGAATGCTATGAATGAATTTTTTCTTTGCTGGGAAATAGTGAGTTTCTTTAAAAATTATTAACATTTTTTGATACCAATCAATAATTAAATAATTTTATTGTAATAGTTTTTTAGTTGGGTTATAATGAATTGCTTAAATTTGCATAACGCCATCTATGAAAACGTAGTAGCAATCAGCTTTACACGTCACTATACGCTGCCAAGGCACAAGCAGAGGAAAACGTTTATCGTATTTAAAAAAATGTTGTGTTTATGATCTGATCGGTTTGTATTTAAATCTCTGTGTATGTTTAAGGAAAAAGTTGAAACTTTATTACTTTCATTAGAAAATAAACTCAAAAGTTAATTGATCAATTTTCAAAGGCGGTGTGCGTTTCACCTCATATTTGAAATAAACTCCAGGAGCTTGTAATATTTATATATGACTTCATGTCAAATTTGGTGTCTCTATCTTTTATAATAACTGAAATCTATGTGCAAACAGATTTCCGTGTGACGGACAGATGGCAAATAATTTTGATGTACGAGCAGCTGAGTAGCGGGTATATTACAGTCGAGCACACCCAAAAGTAGCTTTCTTACTTGTGCTTTTTTTTTGGTTTCTAAATTATTACGTTATTTATTGTATCTTATTGAAAGACTAACAACAATTATTCAAATCTTATTATATAACTTACAATATAAAAAAATTGTATTAAGCCCTGGGATTTCTTTGCTGGATTTCCGCCTACGCAAATCAATAATTTTCGATTATCAGGAAAAGTATTAGAATAACAGCTTTCTGCTATGGTATGAACATAAATAATTGGAATATAAATCTATTCCCCAAATTACAATCCAATCGAATGAAGAAGAAGTTATCCATGTTTCCATTTTCCGTACTTTCACTGCTTGCGCCAGTGTTGCGCGTCGTGACGTCATCGTCACGATGCTTCGTTTCAGCCGTAGCGTGTGTACAGCTGATTGCTATGATGCTTTCACATGTAGATGGCGCTATTCAAAGATAGATCTAATTTACACAATAGGTGGCGGATAAACTTGTGCAGAGTTTTTTGATGGAATGGATGAGATTTATGTGTATGTCTCTATGGATGCTTTCGCGGCGTACCATGCGTATTATGGTGCCTATCACAGGTTCGCAAAATCGTTGAGTGAGCTCGCTGTATAATTTCAAGGTCGGTTTGTTAAGCGCTTCTTCATAGTTCACAGCCGTATCTCCAGGCGGGTTTCAGCAGGTTATTGTAGAGGAGTACTTTGTATTCCATACTAAAGGGATAGTTGCAATTAATAAGTCAATGTAGCCTGGCTGCTTTAAGCTTCATATGAGTCCTTTTATATTTTATATGTCGCCACCAGGTGAAGCGTCTATCTAGGTGAACGCCAAGATATGTTACTACGTCTGATTGTGTGATTAATGCATTGGTTAGGGTACAGGGTGAGCAGGTTTGTCTATTCAGTGTGAATGTAATATGTCTGCTTTTAATCTCGTTTAGCTTAATACGCCAGTCCGCAAACCATCTTTCCACTGTTTTAAGCTGACAAGTAAGTTTTTTCTATCGTCAGCAAATGTAGAGGTCGTAAGCAGATAGTTTGTCGGCATGTCTGCTGTGTATATGGTGTAAAGAACGGGGCCCAGAACACTACTTTGATGGACTCCAGCATTGAAAATGTGGTCGTGTGAAGTCGAACTGTTACACCTGATGGAGAACATTCTTTTGAAGAGATAAGATTCGAACAGTATATGTGTATTCTGGGGAAGCAGTTTTGTTATCTTGTACATAAGTCTTTCCAAGCAGACTTGGTCAATGCTTGTGGGACATCTAAAAATACAGCTGACCAGTATTCCCGGTGCTCAAAAACGAATTTCGTTTGTGATGCGATTGAGTTTTTCGATCGTTCTATGATTTTACGAAATCCAAATTTATGCGATGGTATTGTATTTCTCCTTCTTAGGTGAGAAGCTCGATGTTTTAAAAGAGCCTTTTCAAACAGTTTGGAAAGACACGGTAGGAGACTAATTGGTCTGTTGGATGAGGGTTGCGTTTTGTCTTTGCCTGGCTTGGAAATCATCAGTATGACCGCCCTTTTCCACCTTTGGGGATAGTATTAAAGTTTCGTAATAGCGTTGAAGAGATGGCAAAGATCAGATTTGCACACGGTGGGAGTTCTATGATCATTTCTGGTGTCACCAAGTCATGTCTAGGTGCTTATTGGGCTTAACATCTTTTATGATAGAAGTTGTCTCACTTTGGCTAAATGTTATTGGATATATTGGTGGCAAGCTTTTAGTTACTGCAGGTAGGACAAACAAGTAAGAACGGCTACAGTCAAGTGTTGATTGTAAAAGACCGTGGATTTTTTAAGATTATGAAAAAAATCAGATTGAGAAAACGGGTTTTTCAAAGAAAAACCAGTAACAAAGCTACATTCGAGTCTGCTCGACTGTAATATACCCGCTACGCAGCTGCTCGTACATCAAAATTATTTGAGGCACTATATAGAACGGCCACAATCATATTTTGACCGTAAAAGGCCATGGACATACAATATTTAGGCATAGTCAAAATCTAAAAAAACAAGTAAGAAACCTACAGTCGAGAGTGCTCGACTGTAATATACCCGCTACCCAGCTGCTCGTACATCATTTATTTGCGGAACAAAAAAAACGGCTTACAATATTTATGCAAAGTCAAAATCTAAAATAAAAAAAAAATATTTTTGCACACATTTAATTTTTGATGCGGGCGGGACTCGAACCCGTAAATGCATAATAGTACTGATCGTTTTGCAGTCCACAACTTAACTCATTTCACCACCGTACACGCACACACGATTCGGCACAATGCTGCAAGCAGCGCTGCCGGCAACGCTGCTTACAGCTATGGAAAACGTTAAGCTGAATAACTTCTGTGTTTATTATCCGATTGTTACCAAATTTTCAGAGATCATCTAGCTAGCTACAGTTATCATGTAAACCGAAAATGAACAATATGGCTCCAAAATTGCGCTTGTAATTAATGTTTTTTCGATTTACGGGGGCGGAAGGGGGCGTGGCCAAAATCCAAAACAAACTTGATCAGCGTGCAATAATAACACGTACTGTCACCAAATTTGGTAGTTCTAGCTCTTTTAATAGCTGAGATCTAGATTTTCACACGGACAGACAGACGGACAGACGGACAGACAGACAGACAGACAGACAGACGGACAGACGGACAGACGGACATGGCTATATCGACTCGGCTGTTGATCCTGAGCCAGAATATATATACTTTATGGGGTCGGAGGTGTCTCCTTCTGCCTGTTACATACATTTTCGGTTTGAACAAAGTTATAATACCCTTCTACTCTATGAGTAGCGGGTATAACCATCGCTGATAAGTACCCAATGCCAAACATCCCCATGATACTGGCAAACTTAGGAAAAGCCAAATACTTTACAGCGCAGGACTTAAAGTCCGGTTACCATCAGATATACTTGGCCGAACACGACCGTGAAAAGACCTCTTTTTCGGGAAGTATGAATTTTGTCGATTACCGTTCGGATTGAAGAATGCGGGAAGCATATTTCCAAAGAGCGATCGACGACGTCTTACGGGAGCAGATTGGCAAATCGTGCTATGTTTACGTAGATGACGTCATTATTTTTTCTGAAAATGAAAACGATCATGTTAGGCACATAGATTGGGATTTAAAAAGCCTGTGTGATGCCAACATGAAGGTATCCAACAAGAAGACGCACTTTTTTAAGCAAAGCGTTGAATATCTGGGATTTATTGTAACCAATGGAGGTGCAAAAACTGACCCAGAGAAGGTAAAGGCCATAAAGGAGTACCCAGAGCCTACAAATTTGTATGAGCTAAGGTAATTTTTAGGTCTAGCCAGTTATTACCGTTGCTTCGTAACAGACTTTGCGGCAATTGCGAAGCCTTTCACAGAATTGATGAAAGGAAAAAACGGGTCTGTCAGCAAGCACATGTCCAAGAAGACTCCTATCGAGTTCGGTGATTTGCAGAGAGATGCATTCGAGAGGCTGAGAAATGTCTTGGCTTCTGAAGATGTAATTCTCAGATATCCTGGTTTCAGGAAGCCATTCGATCTAACGACGGATGCTTCCGCGAACGGTATCGGTGCGGTTCTATTGCAAGATAAAAGACCCATCACTATGATCTCGAGGACCCTCAAAGAGAGTGAGTCACACTACGCCACGAATGAAAGAGAATTGTTGGCCATAGTGTGGACTTTAGGAAGGTTACAACACTACCTATACGGCACTCGCGACATTAACATTTACAAGGACCATCAACCGTTGACATTCGCGGTGTCCGACCGGAACCCAAATCCGAAAATCAAAAGGTGGAAAGCGTATATCGACGACCATAACGCTAAAATCCACTACAAACCGGGTAAAGACAACCATGTGGCGGACGCTCTTTCCAGGCAGAACGTTAATGCCTTACAAAGTGAGCCTCCGTCAGATGCTGCGACTATTCACAGCGAACTGTCACTGACCTACACGGTCGAAGCGACAGACCAGCCAGTAAACTGCTTCAGAAATCAAATTGTTATAGAAGAAGCACGTTCCCGACTAAAGCGAAGCTTGTTATTGTTTCGTAGTAAAACTCGCTACTTAATCAATTTCGCTGACAAAAGCACCATTTTGGAAATGCTAAAGGAGGTCGTGAACCCCGATGTCGTAAATGCGATACACTGCGACCTACCCACCCTGGCAAGTTTTCAACACGACTTAATTGCTCAGTTCCCGGCTACGCAGTTTCGATACTGTAAGAATATTGTAATTGACGTTACCAATCGAAATGAGCAGTTGGAAATTATCACGACAGAACACAATCGTGCACACAGGGCGGCTCAGGAAAATACCAAGCAAGTACTGCGCGACTATTATTTCCCCAAAATGAGCAGCCTGGCAAAGGAAGTGGTCGCAAATTGCAGAATATGCACCAAGGCCAAATATGACAGGCACCCTAAGAAACAGGAACTCGGGGAGACACCCATACCTAGCTATACCGGCGAAATGTTGCACATTGATATCTTCTCAACCGATAAGAAGCAATTCTTAACATACGTTGACAAATTCTCAAAGTTTGCAATAGTGCAACCAGTGCTGTCCAGAATAATAGTGGACGTCACAGGGCCCCTGCTTCAACTCGTAAATTTTTTCCCCAAAATCCGAACAATATATTGCGACAATGAAGCCGCCTTCAACTCTCAAACTATCACCTCGCTACTTAAGAACAGCTACCACATAGACATTGTGAACGCGGCCCCGCTGCATAGCTCGTCAAACGGTCAAGTGGAACGGTTCCACAGCACCTTGCCAGAAATCGCCAGGTGTCTTAAACTAGACAGAACAAGTAAGAAAGCTACAGTCGAGTGTGCTCGACTGTAATATACCCGCTACCCAGCTGCTCGTACATCATTTATTTGCGGAACAAAAATACGGCTACAATCATATTTTGACCGTAAAAGGCTATGGACTTACAATATTTATGCAAAGTCAAAATCTAAAATAAAAAAAAAAAACATTTTTGCACACATTTAATTATTGATGCGGGCGGGACTCGAACCCGTAAATGCATAATAGTACTGTTCGTTTTGCAGTCAACAACTTAACCCATTTCACCAGCGTACACGCACACACGATTCAGCACAATGCTGCAAGCAGCGCACAATGCAGCCGGCAGCGCTGCTTACAGCTATGGAAAACGTTAAGCTGAATAACTTCTGTGTTTATTATCCGATTGTTACCAAATTTTCAGAGATCATCTGAACATCATGAACAATATGGCATCAAAATTGCGCTTGTAATCAATGTTTTTTCGATTTACGGGGGCGGAAGGGGGCGTGGCCAAAATCCAAAATAAACTTGATCAGCGTGCAATAATAACACATATTGTCACCAAATTTGGTAGTCCTAGCTCTTATAATAGATGAGATCCAGATTTTCACACGGACAGACAGACGGACAGACGGACATGGCTATATCGACTCGGCTGTTGATCCCGAGCCAGAATATATATACTTTATGGGGTCGGAGGTGTCTCCTTCTGCCTGTTACATACATTTTCGGTTTGAACAAAGTTATAATACCCTTCTACTCTATGAGTAGCGGGTATAAAAAATCAGCGATACGACAGAGTTAATCTTAAGGGCAACGATAGAATACAACAAGACCCTACATTCTGTCACTCAGAAGAAACCGGTCGAGATCCTCCACTCGGGTTCCGATGATCGCTGCCTAGGCGTTAGAGACAAGCTGATAAAGGCCCAGAAGAACAACATCGAAAGATGCAACCCAGCTAGACAAAACCGTGTTTTTGAGGTAGGAGACGAGGTTTTTCTCAAAAACATTAAAAGGCTAGGAAACAAGCTGACACCATTGTGCACAGAGCAAACAGTGCAGGCAGACCTAGGAACGTCTGTTCTTATTAAGGGGAGGGTGGTCCATAAGGACAACCTCAAATAGATCCCCCCACTTTTAATTAGCTTTAAGATATATACTTACTTAGTTATTATTTTTGAGTCAAGTAAATGATCCGTCAATAACAAAGACAAAGATCAACGCTGAAGCCACTATAAATCGAAACACGAATAATTTCGGAAAGCGTCTTTATTTAAAAACTGCCAGGTTAAGACTAAATGTACAGAGTTTTGATCGACTCGAAGTGAGTCGCGAGAAACGGAAATATGTTTGTCAGCATTTTTTATTTATTTGTGTTTAAGTGCATGCAAAAAAAAATGATGAAGTTATACAACAATCATGCGCTTTACTTTGTTGTGGGTTTCAAGTTTCGTTACTTTATGTTGTGTATTTATGCACGCGTAAGATTGTATGTGCGTTGTTTTTGTTAGATTTAAGTTTACGTAAGCGTAATATGAGAAGCATATTATGCTACTTCCCTCTCCTTAAAAAAAGAAGCTTATGCTTCTACTGAATTTGTTGAATACAATCTTGGTAATGGAGTTGGATTTGGCTCTTGTAGCTCTGGTTTAGATTTGAATTTTAAGTAGGTGAGTACAATACAAATTATAAGGCTAATGATTAATACAATTACACAGACTGTGATATTATTTTTTGATATTAATTTTACAATGTCTTTATGTTCTATTGGTTTTATTTTTATTAGTTCTAAGGGTGTATACAATGGGGTAAGATTTATTTCAGGATTCAAATTATTTTCACTTAACGTTATTTTTCCAATTTTTATTTTACATTGTTTTATCGTTATAATTTTGTTGCCGTTAATTGTTATATTTTTGTTTATTTCTTGACAATTTTGTTCTATAATAGTATCGTTTACATTCCAAGTGAGGATGTTGTTCGGTTCTACGTATTTAATTATTTGGTTGACCGTAGTAGGGACAAAATTACATATTGGGCTGGTTCTTTTTATAATATTCTTAATACATTCGTTATTTATTTCTTTATAATTTTGATTGTAAATTTTATCTTGTTCTTCAAAATAAGTGTCTTTTTCTAAGTGATCAAGTTGAAAACCATTACTGTCTGGGTAGGGTATTATATTAATAGTATGAACAGTTTTTTGTTTAATAGGGATGTGTGCGATAATAAGTATTTGGTTAGTGTTAATCCAGATTGACGTTTTTGTTTGTAATATATTTTTACCGTCTACGTTGTCTAGTTTGTCGTAATTAAGTAATTTTGGATTGAATAGGCCTAGTCGGGAAAGTTGCATTGCCATTGCAATGTCTTCTATGTATTCGGTGAATTGCATCATCTCATATAATAGCTGTTCTCTAGTATTGTATTCGTCTTCAAAGTTTTTAATCTTTTGCATGTTACTATTGATCAACTCAATTACTTCGCTCATTTCATGGATACTAATTGAATTCGTTGTTACTGACTCTAGTTGATTTTGAATATTTGTTCGATCGTTATTATCTAATGTTCCAAATAAGTATTTAAAAAGCGGATCCTACTATGTTAATTAGTCCTCTTTTCTGTCTATTTGTTTGGTGTAAGGTTAAGAACTTAATGGTAAGTTCTCTTAACATTTTATTATGTAAAAGTTTTATTTGTGGGATATTAGTATAGTTAGTCACTTTAGTATTAAAATAATTGGTTAGGCTGTCTATATCAGAAAGATTTATTTGAAGACAATGATGTTCGTATTGGGATGGAATTTGTATCGGTTTATCAGAGAATAGGAGGTATCCGTGATCCGTATCTATATTGTTGATTTGGATTTGTTGAGTTTGACATAGTTTTGCGCAAGTAAAGAGAATAATTAAGATGAACCAGGGGCCTGTAAGGTAGGAATTTGATTAATTTTTTTTCTTTTTTTGAATTGGGATTTGTAATAACGTGTTTCTCTGTTTCTGGTAGTAATTTTGTAATGATCGTCATCTGTTTGTTCCACATTGTTTGTTAGTTTATATGGATTTTCTAATTTACCCTTTTGTAATGGCCCTTTTCTGTATCTAGTGTCCACTTCGTATTCGGTTCTGTTTTTGTTTATTTCATTAATTACTTGTTCCTTGTTTTGTTGTGTATTTAGGGTCGGTTGTCCAGCGTAAAGGAATATGTGAGCAGGAGTTTGTCCAGTAGTATCATGTTTGGTTTTGTGGTTGTAAATAAAAAGTATTGTCTCTATTTTGCTTAATTTGGCTTCATTGTCGTCTGAGGTTTTTATTATACGGATTTTTTCATTTATTGTTTTGTGAAATCTATCCAATCTTTTGCTTTTATCTGTTCAAGGGTGGCGAACTTAGAATAGATGTCTATGCAGCTCAAATAATGATTGCCTTCAGAAGAATAGATGTCTACTACAAATTTATCGCGGCAATGTTCGGGTTTGGGCGTGATTTTCATTGGCATTTTTGTATCGCGATGTTCTGCTTTTGCCAGGTTACAAATTTGACATTCGTTAATTATATTCTGAATAAGGAGTTGGCTATTGGGATAGTAATAGGTTTCGCCGAAAAGTTTGGTAGTTTTCTGAATTCCTGGGTGCAAGAGCTTTTCGTGTGTAGTTAAAACCAATTCTTTAAACTGTGCATAAGTGGGAATGTTTTTTAGTAAAATAAGACTTCGGAAGATTTTAGTGTATTTTGGATTCATACTTTCTTGATAAGCGCTTTGAATTATTTCGAAATCAGCGTCACTATCTATGTATAGGACACTAGTTTTAGAGCAAAAATGGTCGTGTAAGTATTGTTTGGCTATTTCTGGAGTCATATCTTTGTAAGAGATGTGTATAATTTGTTGCTGCCGGCAGCGCTGCTTACAGCTATGGAAAACGTTTAGCTGAATAACTTCTGTGTTTATTATCCGATTGTTACCAAATTTTCAGAGATCATCTGGCTAGCTATAGTTATCATGTAAACCTAAAATGAACAATATGGCATCAAAATTGCACTTGTTATCAATGTTTTTTCGATTTGCGGGGGCGGAAGGGGGCGTGGCCAAAATCCAAAATAAACTTGATCAGCGTGCAATAATAACACATATTGTCACCAAATTTGGTTGTCCTAGCTCTTATAATAGCTGAGATCCAGATTTTCACACGGACAGACAGACGGACAGACGGACATGGCTATATCGACTCGGTTGTTGATCCTGAGCCAGAATATATATACTTTATAGGGTCGGAGGTGTCTCCTTCTGCCTGTTACATACATTTTCGGTTTGAACAAAGTTATAATACCCTTCTACTCTATGAGTAGCGGGTATAACCATCGCTGATAAGTACCCAATGCCAAACATCCCCATGATACTGGCACACTTAGGAAAAGCCAAATACATTACAGCGCAGGACTTAAAGTCCGGTTACCATCAGATATACTTGGCCGAACACGACCGTGAAAAGACCTCTTTTTCGGGAAGTATGAATTTTGTCGATTACCGTTCGGATTGAAGAATGCGGGAAGCATATTTCCAAAGAGCGATCGACGACGTCTTACGGGAGCAGATAGGCAAATCGTGCTATGTTTACGTAGATGACGTCATTATTTTTTCTGAAAATGAAAACGATCATGTTAGGCACATAGATTGGGATTTAAAAAGCCTGTGTGATGCCAACATGAAGGTATCCAACAAGAAGACGCACTTTTTTAAGCAAAGCGTTGAATATCTGGGATTTATTGTAACCAATGGAGGTGCAAAAACTGACCCAGAGAAGGTAAAGGCCATAAAGGAGTACCCAGAGCCTACAAATTTGTATGAGCTAAGGTAATTTTTAGGTCTAGCCAGTTATTACCGTTGCTTCGTAACAGACTTTGCGGCAATTGCGAAGCCTTTCACAGAATTGATGAAAGGAAAAAACGGGTCTGTCAGCAAGCACATGTCCAAGAAGACTCCTATCGAGTTCGGTGATTTGCAGAGAGATGCATTCGAGAGGCTGAGAAATGTCTTGGCTTCTGAAGATGTAATTCTCAGATATCCTGATTTCAGGAAGCCATTCGATCTAACGACGGATGCTTCCGCGAACGGTATCGGTGCGGTTCTATTGCAAGATAAAAGACCCATCACTATAATCTCGAGGACCCTCAAAGAGAGTGAGTCACACTACGCCACGAATGAAAGAGAATTGTTGGCCATAGTGTGGACTTTAGGAAGGTTACAACACTACCTATACGGCACTCGCGACATTAACATTTACAAGGACCATCAAACGTTGACATTCGCGGTGTCCGACCGGAACCCAAATCCGAAAATCAAAAGGTGGAAAGCGTATATCGACGACCATAACGCTAAAATCCACTACAAACCGGGTAAAGACAACCATGTGGCGGACGCTCTTTCCAGGCAGAACGTTAATGCCTTACAAAGTGAGCCTCCGTCAGATGCTGCGACTATTCACAGCGAACTGTCACTGACCTACACGGTCGAAGCGACAGACCAGCCAATAAACTGCTTCAGAAATCAAATTGTTATAGAAGAAGCACGTTCTCGACTAAAGCGAAGCTTGGTATTGTTTCGTAGTAAAACTCGCTACTTAATCAATTTCGCTGACAAAAGCACCATTTTGGAAATGCTAAAGGAGGTCGTGAACCCCGATGTCGTAAATGCGATACACTGCGACCTACCCACCCTGGCAAGTTTTCAACACGACTTAATTGCTCAGTTCCCGGCTACGCAGTTTCGATACTGTAAGAATATTGTAATTGACGTTACCAATCGAAATGAGCAGTTGGAAATTATCACGACAGAACACAATCGTGCACACAGGGCGGCTCAGGAAAATACCAAGCAAGTACTGCGCGACTATTATTTCCCCAAAATGAGCAGCCTGGCAAAGGAAGTGGTCGCAAATTGCAGAATATGCACCAAGGCCAAATATGACAGGCACCCTAAGAAACAGGAACTCGGGGAGACACCCATACCTAGCTATACCGGCGAAATGTTGCACATTGATATCTTCTCAACCGATAAGAAGCAATTCTTAACATACGTTGACAAATTCTCAAAGTTTGCAATAGTGCAACCAGTGCTGTCCAGAATAATAGTGGACGTCACAGGGCCCCTGCTTCAACTCGTAAATTTTTTCCCCAAAATCCGAACAATATATTGCGACAATGAAGCCGCCTTCAACTCTCAAACTATCACCTCGCTACTTAAGAACAGCTACCACATTGACATTGTGAACGCGGCCCCGCTGCATAGCTCGTCAAACGGTCAAGTGGAACGGTTCCAGAAATCGCCAGGTGTCTTAAACTAGACAGAACAAGTAAGAAAGCTACAGTCGAGTGTGCTCGACTGTAATATACCCGCTACCCAGCTGCTCGTACATCATTTATTTGCGGAACAAAAATACGGCTACAATCATATTTTGACCGTAAAAGGCTATGGACTTACAATATTTATGCAAAGTCAAAATCTAAAATAAAAAAAAAAACATTTTTGCACACATTTAATTATTGATGCGGGCGGGACTCGAACCCGTAAATGCATAATAGTACTGTTCGTTTTGCAGTCAACAACTTAACCCATTTCACCAGCGTACACGCACACACGATTCAGCACAATGCTGCAAGCAGCGCACAATGCAGCCGGCAGCGCTGCTTACAGCTATGGAAAACGTTAAGCTGAATAACTTCTGTGTTTATTATCCGATTGTTACCAAATTTTCAGAGATCATCTGAACATCATGAACAATATGGCATCAAAATTGCGCTTGTAATCAATGTTTTTTCGATTTACGGGGGCGGAAGGGGGCGTGGCCAAAATCCAAAATAAACTTGATCAGCGTGCAATAATAACACATATTGTCACCAAATTTGGTAGTCCTAGCTCTTATAATAGATGAGATCCAGATTTTCGCACGGACAGACAGACGGACAGACGGACATGGCTATATCGACTCGGCTGTTGATCCTGAGCCAGAATATATATACTTTATGGGGTCGGAGGTGTCTCCTTCTGCCTGTTACATACATTTTCGGTTTGAACAAAGTTATAATACCCTTCTACTCTATGAGTAGCGGGTATAAAAATCAGCGATACGACAGAGTTAATCTTAAGGGCAACGATAGAATACAACAAGACCCTACATTCTGTCACTCAGAAGAAACCGGTCGAGATCCTCCACTCGGGTTCCGATGATCGCTGCCTAGGCGTTAGAGACAAGCTGATAAAGGCCCAGAAGAACAACATCGAAAGATGCAACCCAGCTAGACAAAACCGTGTTTTTGAGGTAGGAGACGAGGTTTTTCTCAAAAACATTAAAAGGCTAGGAAACAAGCTGACACCATTGTGCACAGAGCAAACAGTGCAGGCAGACCCAGGAACGTCTGTTCTTATTAAGGGGAGGGTGGTCCATAAGGACAACCTCAAATAGATCCCCCCACTTTTAATTAGCTTTAAGATATATACTTACTTAGTTATTATTTTTGAGTCAAGTAAATGATCCGTCAATAACAAAGACAAAGATCAACGCTGAAGCCACTATAAATCGAAACACGAATAATTTCGGAAAGCGTCTTTATTTAAAAACTGCCAGGTTAAGACTAAATGTACAGAGTTTTGATCGACTCGAAGTGAGTCGCGAGAAACGGAAATATGTTTGTCAGCATTTTTTATTTATTTGTGTTTAAGTGCATGCAAAAAGAATGATGAAGTTATACAACAATCATGCGCTTTACTTTGTTGTGGGTTTCAAGTTTCGTTACTTTATGTTGTGTATTTATGCACGCGCAAGATTGTATGTGCGTTGTTTTTGTTAGATTTAAGTTTACGTAAGCGTAATATGAGAAGCATATTATGCTACTTCCCTCTCCTTAAAAAAAAGAAGCTTATGCTTCTACTGAATTTGTTGAATACAATCTTGGTAATGGAGTTGGATTTGGCTCTTGTAGCTCTGGTTTAGATTTGAATTTTAAGTAGGTGAGTACAATACAAATTATAAGGCTAATGATTAATACAATTACACAGACTGTGATATTATTTTTTGATATTAATTTTACAATGTCTTTATGTTCTATTGGTTTTATTTTTATTAGTTCTAAGGGTGTATACAATGGGGTAAGATTTATTTCAGGATTCAAATTATTTTCACTTAACGTTATTTTTCCAATTTTTATTTTACATTGTTTTATCGTTATAATTTTGTTGCCGTTAATTGTTATATTTTGTTTATTTCTTGACAATTTGGTTCTATAATAGTATCGTTTACATTCCAAGTGAGGATGTTGTTCGGTTCTACGTATTTAATTATTTGGTTGACCGTAGTAGGGACAAAATTACATATTGGGCTGGTTCTTTTTATAATATTCTTAATACATTCGTTATTTATTTCTTTATAATTTTGATTGTAAATTTTATCTTGTTCTTCAAAATAAGTGTCTTTTTCTAAGTGATCAAGTTGAAAACCATTACTGTCTGGGTAGGGTATTATATTAATAGTATGAACAGTTTTTTGTTTAATAGGGATGTGTGCGATAATAAGTATTTGGTTAGTGTTAATCCAGATTGACGTTTTTGTTTGTAATATATTTTTACCGTCTACGTTGTCTAGTTTGTCGTAATTAAGTAATTTTGGATTGAATAGGCCTAGTCGGGAAAGTTGCATTGCCATTGCAATGTCTTCTATGTATTCGGTGAATTGCATCATCTCATATAATAGCTGTTCTCTAGTATTGTATTCGTCTTCAAAGTTTTTAATCTTTTGCATGTTACTATTGATCAACTCAATTACTTCGCTCATTTCATGGATACTAATTGAATTCGTTGTTACTGACTCTAGTTGATTTTGAATATTTGTTCGATCGTTATTATCTAATGTTCCAAATAAGTATTTAAAAGCGGATCCTACTATGTTAATTAGTCCTCTTTTCTGTCTATTTGTTTGGTGTAAGGTTAAGAACTTAATGGTAAGTTCTCTTAACATTTTATTATGTAAAAGTTTTATTTGTGGGATATTAGTATAGTTAGTCACTTTAGTATTAAAATAATTGGTTAGGCTGTCTATATCAGAAAGATTTATTTGAAGACAATGATGTTCGTATTGGGATGGAATTTGTATCGGTTTATCAGAGAATAGGAGGTATCCGTGATCCGTATCTATATTGTTGATTTGGATTTGTTGAGTTTGACATAGTTTTGCGCAAGTAAAGAGAATAATTAAGATGAACCAGGGGCCTGTAAGGTAGGAATTTGATTAATTTTTTTCTTTTTTTTGAATTGGGATTTGTAATAACGTGTTTCTCTGTTTCTGGTAGTAATTTTGTAATGATCGTCATCTGTTTGTTCCACATTGTTTGTTAGTTTATATGGATTTTCTAATTTACCCTTTTGTAATGGCCCTTTTCTGTATCTAGTGTCCACTTCGTATTCGGTTCTGTTTTTGTTTATTTCATTAATTACTTGTTCCTTGTTTTGTTGTGTATTTAGGGTCGGTTGTCCAGCGTAAAGGAATATGTGAGCAGGAGTTTGTCCAGTAGTATCATGTTTGGTTTTGTGGTTGTAAATAAAAAGTATTGTCTCTATTTTGCTTAATTTGGCTTCATTGTCGTCTGAGGTTTTTATTATACGGATTTTTTCATTTATTGTTTTGTGAAATCTTTCTATGTCTGCAACACCTGTTTTTGTAGTATTCAGTTGTAATTCTATATCTTCGGTCTCTAGCCATCTTTTAAGAGCTAAACTGGAGAATGCGCCATCTCTATCTGCTTTTAGGATTCTGGGTTTTCCCAATTGATTAAATATGCGCATAAGAGCGTTTTTACACTCTATCCAATCTTTTGCTTTTATCTGTTCAAGGGTGGCGAACTTAGAATAGATGTCTATGCAGCTCAAATAATGATTGCCTTCAGAAGAATAGATGTCTACTACAAATTTATCGCGGCAATGTTCGGGTTTGGGCGTGATTTTCATTGGCATTTTTGTATCGCGATGTTCTGTTTTTGCCAGGTTACAAATTTGACATTCGGTAATTATATTCTGAATAAGGAGTTGGCTATTGGGATAGTAATAGGTTTCGCCGAAAAGTTTGGTAGTTTTCTGAATTCCTGGGTGCAAGAGCTTTTCGTGTGTAGTTAAAACCAATTCTTTAAACTGTGCATAAGTGGGAATGTTTTTTAGTAAAATAAGGATTCATACTTTCTTGATAAGCGCTTTGAATTATTTTGAAATCAGCGTCACTATCTATGTATAGGACACTAGTTTTATAGCAAAATTGGTCGTGTAAGTATTGTTTGGCTATTTCTGGAGTCATATCTTTGTAAGAGATGTGTATAATTTGTTTTTTGAAATAAGTTTCACATTCTATTTTGTTTGGACCCTTGAAAAATATAACTTGTCGTTTGTGATAATTGATGGGTCTCTCTGACAGTCCTATTAAGTTGCTATTGTCTTGTTCTGCGCTATGTTGTGTAGATTCATTGGAAAATGTTTCTGCTATTGTTACTCTAGATAGTGCGTCCGCGACATGATTTTCCTTCCCTTTAATATATTTTATATCGAAATCATATTCCGAAAGTCGAATTTTCCATCTTGTTAATTTAGCATTAGGTTCTTTCAATTTATGTAACCAGCACAATGGCTGATGGTCAGATGCTACTTCGAAATGTCGTCCTAATAGGTAATGTCGGAAGGATTTAGTGGCCCAAACTATGGCTAACAATTCTTTTTCTATGGCGCTGTAATTAATTTCGTGTTCGTTTAAAGTTCTACTGATGTAACTAACAGGGTGCCCATCTTGTGAAAGAACAGCTCCTAAAGCTACGTTACTTGCGTCGGTCGTTAGTGTAAATTTTCTTTCAAAGTTTGGTATTTTTAAAATTGGGTCTTCGGAAATTAGTGCTTTTAACTTTTGGAATGCTTCTATGTAATCGTTTTGGTTAGTATCTATTTTGGCTCCTTTTTTCAGACATTTTGTTAGGGGCTTAGCGATATCAGAGAAGTTGGGAATGAATTTTCTATAGTAGCCTGTTAGTCCTAAGAATGCTTTAATCTCTTTGGGTTTTTTTGGTAGTGGGTATTTTCGTATAGCTTCGATCTTTTCGGGGTTTGGTTTAATTCCGTCCTTAGTAATGACATGTCCTAAAAAGGTCGTTTCTTGTTTTAAAAATTCGCATTTATCCAACTGTAGTTTTAGGTTTGCTCGTGATAATTTTTCGAAAACTGCTTGTAGGGATTGTAAATGTTCCTCTAAAGAGGTTGAAAAGACTATAATATCGTCCAGGTATACTAAACAATTTTTATTTAGGAGTGGACGAAGCAGGTTATTCATACATCGTTGAAATGTAGCGGGGGCATTTTTAAGCCCAAAAGGCATTCGCGTATATTCGTAATGACCATGTTTGGTTGAAAAAGCGGTTTTTGGTATAGATTCTGTATCCATTTCTATTTGGTGGAAGCCTTTTGCGAGATCTATTGTTGTGAAGTAGTTGCATTTACCTAATTTCCCTAATATTTCATCCATATTAGGTATAGGATATCGGTCATTTATAGTTATTTCATTTAATTTTCTGTAGTCGATTACAATGCGAAATTTTTTCTGTCCGGAAGCGTATAATTTTTTTGGTACAACCCAGATGGGGGTAGAATATGGAGAATTGCTTTCTTTTATGATCCCTTGTTTTAGCATGTCTTGGATTTGATATTCTACTTCTTTTTCATAAGTTTGGAGATAGCTGTATAATTTTGAGTAAATTGGAATATTGTGTGTGGTGTTGATAGTATGTTTTTCTTGGTTGGTAAATGTAAGTTTGTCACCTTCGTGGTATTGGATATCTTGGAATTTTGTTAATAAATCAGTTAATTTATTCTTTTCTTCTGTGTTCAAATGGTCTAGTCGGAATAAGTTATCTTGGAGTGTGGAAGATTCCAGAAATATAGGGTCTTGTTGAAATGAAGGCTCTATTTGAATGTGATTTTGTTCTATGGTGTATTCAGTATTAGTCAATTTATATTCTTTATCAAATAAGTTAGCTGTTCCTTTTTTGTAATTAATTACTGCTTTAGCTTTAGTCAATAATTTGCGTCCGATAAGCATATCATAATGATCTGAGAATTTGTGAATAAGGAATTCTTGAGCAATAGGAAAGTAGTTGTTTGGTGGTAAGTTAGTAATTTTGTTTATAATTAATGGGCCGTTGCTGGTATGGATCAGGTGATTGGTTTTTTGGACAGGTGTTTTGAATATATTTCTGGTTAACATGTTTATTGTGGAACCAGTGTCTATTAGGCATTTTAAATTTTTATCGTTGTGTTTAATTACAATGTATTGGCTTGATCCGGGGCTGCTAGACGAAAATTTTCGGCTTGTTCAATGTCATCTGATTCGTTGTCATTCAATTCGGTTTTCTTTTCTTCTATCTGGATTGGATTATATTGTTCTTGTTCAGGAGGATACTGAACTGATTCAGGAGTGTCGCATAATTGATAAGGATAAGTTTGATATTGTGAGTAGTCTGGGTAATAAGGGAAATAGTAGTTGTAGGGGTACGGGGACTCAGATTGACCGGGTACTTCTTCTTGATATCTCATTTCTTCAATGCTCATTTTTGATTGTCCACTGTCAGATGGTCTTTGTCTTTTAACAGGGTTGCTAGTTGTCAAATTTCCTCCTGGAGGATAATTGTTTAGTAAGCCTGCATAGTTAGGTCCGAAACGGTTCTGGTCAACTACGTTTTGTCGGTGGAATGGTGGTCTTGGTCTGGGTGGTTGCATGGCAATTGTGTTAGGTAGTATAGGAGCATGAACTGGTTGATACATGGGGTACGAATTAGGGTTAATCCTGGGCATAGGAGGTGGTATGTAAGTAGGTGGTCGGTAATAGGGTTGGTAAGTAGTGTTGAAAGATGGTTGAAAAGAAGTAATAGGTTTGGTTTGATTATTTATTGGTCTATTTTGCAAATGGTTTTGTGTTTTATTTAGATTTGGTGTTGATTTAGCTTTATCATTAATTAGAATTGGTGTTTCGTAAAGACCTTTTTCTTGCAATATGTTTATGAGTGATCTTAAATTTGTAATAATACAATTAATTATCCTGAGATCAATATGATTAGGCAACTTTTGTATTAGATTTTGAATGCTGTCTTTAATTAGTCGATTGAATAATGTAGTTTCTGAACCATTGTTTTCAAGTTCCAACTTACTTGTTAATGTTTGTCGTCGTCTTTCAGCTTCTTCTAAAAATTGACGAATGTTCCCGCGAAATTGTGTATTCCTGAATTCCTCCAGTAGTTGGTGGTTGGGCACTTGTGGCTTGTAGTTGAATATCAATTGGGTCCTTAAATCAGTGAGTGAGGTTGGTCATCCCAAGGGTGCGTATGACATCACCGCTGATGTTCCGTTCGATGTGCCCGAAAATGATAAGCTTTTGCCTCTCATCCGTAGTTTGGTACAAGGCAAGGATAAAGTCGATGCGGCTGATGAAGGTGTACAGCGAGCTCAGATCGCCGTTGAAGGGTTCCACAGCATGTATCTGCCTCTCAACTTGAATCATATTTGTGTCAGATAAAGTTATTGGTGGTGCTGCTGCTACTGCCATCGTGGTTTTTTTTTTTTTTTTTTTTTTTCTTGTTTGGTTTGATATTTGTTTTTGCTAAATTTGGTTTGTGACTTGGTTTGGTAGGTGTATTCGCCGAATTTGGTTTGTGTCTTGGTTTGGTAGGTGTATTCACTGAATTTGGTTTGTGACTTGGCTTGGTAGATGTCTTCACTGAATTTGGGTTATGTCTTGGCTTGGTAGGTGTCTTCACTGAATTTGGTTTGTGTTTTTGGATGGGTTTGTGGTTTCACTAGACTTTTGTTTGTGTCTTGGTTGTTGTAGCTTTTTCTTTTTTATGTGTATTTTAATTATTTATTTTAATTCACTTATTTATGTTAGTTCACTTATTTATGTTAGTTCACTTATTTATGTTAGTTCACTTATTTATCTTAGTTCACTTATTTATCTTAGTTCACTTTTTTTATTTTAGTTTACTTATTTGTTGCACTCTTAGCAGTTTCGCTTGATTTGGAGTAACCTTTTGGATTTACTTCTCCAGCGAATTCTAAGGCGTCTTCTAGAAATTATTTAAGTTTTTCTAGTTTTTTATTCACAATCACTTTTGCGGTTGTACATGCGCTTTTCGGAGTTTTAACCGTGTACCGATGTTACCGTTGCGATTGATTCTTCGACGGATGATAATTAAAGAATTGAATAGGGTTTCTATCGCATCAATAATTTCATCCTACCGGCTGCGCCACTTACTTAGTTATTATTTTTGAGTCAAGTAAATGATCCGTCAATAACAAAGACAAAGATCAACGCTGAAGCCACTATAAATCGAAACGCGAATAATTTCGGAAAGCGTCTTTATTTAAAAACTGTCAGCTTAAGACTAAATGTACAGAGTTTTGATCGACTCGAAGTGAGTCGCGAGAAACGGA
Organism: Zaprionus ghesquierei; assembly: GCA_018904095.1. Lineage (NCBI taxonomy): Eukaryota > Metazoa > Arthropoda > Insecta > Diptera > Drosophilidae > Zaprionus > Zaprionus ghesquierei. The sequence continues at coordinate 92,930 of JAEIGP010000699.1, forward strand.
AATATGTTTGTCAGCATTTTTTATTTATTTGTGTTTAAGTGCATGCAAAAAGAATGATGAAGTTATACAACAATCATGCGCTTTACTTTGTTGTGGGTTTCAAGTTTCGTTACTTTATGTTGTGTATTTATGCACGCGCAAGATTGTATGTGCGTTGTTTTTGTTAGATTTAAGTTTACGTAAGCGTAATATGAGAAGCATATTATGCTACTATATTTCCAATAGTAAGCCAGATTTAAGCTAATACACCGTGGTCTCATTCTACGTTTGGATTGCAGGTTCATCCTCACAACGCTCATCACCCTAGCGGTGACAAATACTCGGATTACCGACTTTTCTGACGACAACTACATTCCCGTCATAGACATAGACTACATTCCCGTCACACTATCAAGTAATCCTACGACTCGACGAAGACACCTTGGCAGAATGTGAAGAAGACACCTTTTCCATCACCGAGTGCATTGAGACCACGCACAACACCTTCTGCGAGCGGTCTCGACGCGAAACCTGCGTTTATTTAACAACTAACAGAGCTGTCAATATATTTGAGTCAGCAGCCACATAGTTTACATTTATAATACCCCTAGCAACTAAGTAGCTTCATATAAACAATGCTGATGCGCCCCAACTGAGTTCAGCGCACCAAGCTAAGAACGGTCAGCATTCGCAATCGGACACCCAGTATCCGGCGTGATGCATTAGAGCTAGGGTAAATTCATAATTTCTATATTCTTTGTATTCAGTTTTAAGCTTGCGCTTTAACAATAAAGATCAGCTACTCCGCCACTTGGCCGTAAAATACCAATTGTTTAAATTGAACATTCTCGTTGAGCCAAAAGGCCATTGAAAGACGCCCTCCAACCTAATCTCCCTAAGAAGTCTTCACCTCTGGCTTAATAGCCGGAATTACTGTGGACTCAGGAGAGCCGACGTCCCGCCTGGATAATACCTGGACAAGGAAGTCGACATTCATCAACCCTATACCACGGAGCCATCGATAAAAGAGGACCACTGGACCATAGGGACACTTATTTATTGACACCCAACGTTTATTTACCGTTGCATACCCCAAGTTACTGTGAGCTATTGCTGCCCAAAGGAATAAATAATAAATAATTCCTTTGCGCAAGCCTCTTCTTTTGAAAGAAGTTTTTGTCGATTTCCATTTCTCGCGCACGTAGATAGTGAAATATATGTGCGAAGTGCCAACCATCAGTAAATGAGTTGGGCAGGCAAATACAGAAACGTTAAGGTAGAATACGATAGTGACGACGGGTGGGATTTTGAAGAACAAGGCTTTCGCCCGACAGTTACCAATAATACAGACATGGACGCTGCTCAGTTGCAGGCAATCATAGAAGGAGCCGTTAGCCAGACCCTAGCTCAGCAGGAGGCTAGGCTGATGGGTTCAATGCAGGCACAATTAGATTAAGTTAAAAAACAAATGGAGAACTTAAGTGTGGAAGCACCGCAAGTAGAAGCATATAAAAGAATTGATTTTAAGCCGGTGTGGAAGCACAGCAAGTAGAAGCATATAAAAGAATTGATTTTAAGCCAGAAGTCAAATGTGACTTAAAACTCGACATAGTGAAGTCCATTCCCGAGTTTGAGGGGGACCAAGACGATTATGTGACGTGGCGGCAGTCAGCCATGGACGCCTATCAGATTTTCAGGTCGTACAATAATAGCGAGACACATTACCAAGCCGTCACAATTATTAGAAATAAAATCAGGGGGGTAGCGAGAGCGCTACTGGTGTCCCATAACACAGTTCTAAATTTCGATGCCATCATTGCTCGACTAGACTGCACATACGCGGACAAAACGTCGCTGCGTGTCCTTAGGCAGGGTCTTGAAACGGTTAGGCAAGGCGAGCTTACATTGATGCAGTACTACAACGAGGTAGAAAAGCGATTAACACTAGTGACTAACAAAATCGTTATGACACATGAACCGGATACCGCCGCTCTGTTCAATAAATAATACACTTATGGGCACCGAAAAAGCCAAAACTGTTCGCAGGAAGGCCAGGAAAAAGTAGGCAGGGAAGGAACCACCACTACTATAAAAACCAAAATAAGTTCCCCTAAAACAATGCGGCCCATAACACAAACGATGGCCCAAACCAGTTACCAGAACCCATGGAGTTAGGCTCCACTGTGACACAGCACAGGGAAGCCACCGCCTTTAGAAGCGGTCAGTCTGCCAATGCTAGGGGCGAGAATATTCGAGGCCAGAAAAGACATGGATCTACACGCGCGACGGATCAAAGACGTCAAAGAGTGCAGAATACCATGCAACATGTCGATGACGACAGTGGCAGTGAGTATGATAGAGCGGCAGCAGCGGCTGTCGCCGAAGTAGACGATGAATCCGACGGTTGTGACCAAATAAATTTTTTAGGGAACGCTCCCGACTGCCGTTCATTGAACGGTAGTTACATGGGAGCTAAAAAATGTAGTGCCGGTCAAATCCCCTTTCACAGTTAGATCCATCCGCGGTTCTAACAGAGTTGAACAGAAATGTTTAATGAACGTTTTCGCGAAAACAGCGGTTTTTTTTCTCTTGGGCACCTTAACGCCTTTTGATGGCATTATCGGTTTTGATTTCCTAGCTCAAGAAAAAGGCACAATCAACTATGGTTCTGTGGTTGAAGAGCTACAGCATCATAAGTGTGACGATGTAAATTTCACTAACGTGATTGACATTGCGGTACCGGAATCTGTAAAAACCGAATTTAAAAACATGATTACAAACAGATCCAAGGCATTTTCAGCCTCTAACGAGGCACTGCCGTTTAACAATTCCGTTGTTGCCATAATTCGCACCAGCGATGATAAGCTGGTATATTCCAAATTATATCCGCACCCCATGGGTGTATCTGAGTTTGTTAAGCGAGAAATCGGAGACTTACTGCAGAAAGGCATTATTAGAACCTCAAGGTCACCGTACAACAATCCTTCTTGGGTTGTAGACAAAAAAGGCCATGATGAACTGAGGAACAAAAATAAGCGTTTGCTTATAGACTTTAGGAAACTTAACGAAAAAACCATCGCTGATAAGTATCCAATGCCAAACATCCCCATGATACTGGCAAACTTAGGAAAAGCCAAATACTTTACAATGCAGGATTTAAAGTCCGGTTACCATCAGATATACTTGGCCGAACACGACCGTGAAAAGACCTCTTTTTCGGGAAGTATGAATTTTGTCGATTACCGTTCGGATTGAAGAATGCGGGAAGCATATTTCCAAAGAGCGATCGACGACGTCTTACGGGAGCAGATTGGCAAATCGTGCTATGTTTACGTAGATGACGTCATTATTTTTTCTGAAAATGAAAACGATCATGTAAGGCACATAGATTGGGTTTTAAAAAGCCTGTGTGATACCAACATGAAGGTATCCAACGAGAAGACGCACTTTTTTAAGCAAAGCGTTGAATATCTGGGATTTATTGTAACCAATGGAGGTGCAAAAACTGACCCAGAGAAGGTAAAGGCCATAAAGGAGTACCCAGAGCCTACAAATTTGTATGAGCTAAGGTAATTTTTGGGTCTAGCCAGTTATTACCGTTGCTTCGTAACAGACTTTGCGGCAATTGCGAAGCCTTTGACAAAATTGATGAAAGGAAAAAACGGGTCTGTCAGCAAGCACATATCCAAGAAGACTCCTATCGAGTTCGGTGATTTGCAGAGAGATGCATTCGAGAGGCTGAGAAATGTCTTGGCTTCTGAAGATGTAATTCTCAGATATCCTGATTTCAGGAAGCCATTCGATCTAACGACGGATGCTTCCGCGAACGGTATCGGTGCGGTTCTATCGCAAGATAAAAGACCCATCACTATGATCTCGAGGACCCTCAAAGAGAGTGAGTCACACTACGCCACGAATGAAAGAGAATTGTTGGCCATAGTGTGGGCTTTAGGAAAGTTACAACACTACCCATACGGCACTCGCGACCATCAACCGTTGACATTCGCGGTGTCCGACCGGAACCCAAATCCGAAAATCAAAAGGTGGAAAGCGTATATCGACGACCATAACGCTAAAATCCACTACAAACCGGGTAAAGACAACCATGTGGCGGACGCTCTTTCCAGGCAGAACGTTAATGCCTTACAAAGTGAACCTCAGTCAGATGCTGCGACTATTCACAGCGAACTGTCACTGACCTACACGGTCGAAGCGACAGACCAGCCAGTAAACTGCTTCAGAAATCAAATTGTTATAGAAGAAGCACGTTTCCGACTAAAGCGAAGCTTGGTATTGTTTCGTAGTAAAACTCGCTACTTAATCAATTTCGCTGACAAAAGCACCATTTTGGAAATGCTAAAGGAGGTCGTGAACCCCGATGTCGTAAATGCGATACACTGCGACCTACCCACCCTGGCAAGTTTTCAACACGACTTAATTGCTCAGTTCCCGGCTACGCAGTTTCGATACTGTAAGAATATTGTAATTGACGTTACCAATCGAAATGAGCAGTTGGAAATTATCACGACAGAACACAATCGTGCACACAGGGCGGCTCAGGAAAATACCAAGCAAGTACTGCGCGACTATTATTTCCCCAAAATGAGCAGCCTGGCAAAGGAAGTGGTCGCAAATTGCAGAATATGCACCAAGGCCAAATATGACAGGCACCCTAAGAAACAGGAGCTCGGGGAGACACCCATACCTAGCTCTACCGGCGAAATGTTGCACATTAATATCTTCTCAACTGATAAGAAGCAATTCTTAACATACGTTGACAAATTCTCAAAGTTTGCAATAATGCAACCAGTGCTGTCCAGAACAATAGTGGACGTCACAGGGCCCCTGCTTCAACTCGTAAATTTGTTCCCCAAAATCCGAACAATATATTGCGACAATGAAGCCGCCTTCAACACTGAAACTAACACCTCGCTACTTAAGAACAGCTACCACATTGACATTGTGAACGCGGCCCCGCTGCATAGCTCGTCAAACGGTCAAGTGGAACGGTTCCACAGCACCTTGCCAGAAATCGCCAGGTGTCTTAAACTAGACAGAACAAGTAAGAAAGCTACAGTCGAGTGTGCTCGACTGTAATATACCCGCTACCCAGCTGCTCGTACATCATTTATTTGCGGATCAAAAAAAAAAAAAACGGCTACAATCATATTTTGACCGTAAAAGGCTATGGACTTACAATATTTATGCAAAGTCAAAATCTAAAACAAAAAAAAAAAAAATGTTTGCACACTTTATTGATGCGGGCGGGACTCGAACCCGTAAATGCATAGTAGTACTGTTCGTTTTGCAGTCAACAACTTAACCCATTTCACCACCGTACACGCACACACGATTCGGCACAATGCTGCAAGCAGCGCACAATGCAGCCGGCAGTGCTGCTTACAGCTATGGAAAACGTTAAGCTAAATAACTTCTGTGTTTATTATCCGATTGTTACCAAATTTTCAGAGATCATTTCGCTAGCTATTGTTATTATGTAAACCGAAAATGAACAATATCAAAATTGCGCTTGTAATCAATGTTTTTTCGATTTACGGAGGCGGAAGGGGGCGTGGCGAAAATCCAAAATAAACTTGATCAGCGTGCAATAATAACACATATTGTCACCAAATATGGTAGTCCTAGCTCTTATAATAGCTGAGATCTAGATTTACACACGGACAGACAGACGGACAGACGGACATGGCTATATCGACTCGGCTGTTGATCCTGAGCCAGAATATATATACTTTATGGGGTCGGAGGTGTCTCCTTCTGCCTGTTACATACATTTTCGGTTTGAACAAAGTTATAATACCCTTCTACTCTATGAGTAGCGGGTATAAAAATCAGCGATACGACAGAGTTAATCTTAAGGGCAACGATAGAATACAACAGGACCCTACATTCTGTCACTCAGAAGAAACCGGTCGAGATCCTCCACTCGGGTTCCGATGATCGCTGCCTAGGCATTAGAGACAAGCTGATAAAGGCTCAGAAGAACAACATCGAAAGAAGCAACCCAGCTAGGCAAAACCTTGTTTTTGAGGTAGGAGACGAATTTTTTGTCAAAAACAATAAAAGGCTAGGAAACAAGCTGACACCATTGTGCACAGAGCAAACAGTGCAGGCAGACCTAGGAACGTCTGTTCTTATTAAGGGGAGGGTGGTCCATAAGGACAACCTTAAATAGATCCCCCCACTTTTAATTAGCTTTAAGATATATTTCCAATAGTCAGCCAGATTTAAGCTAATACACCGTGGTCTCATTCTACGTTTGGATTGCAGGTTCATCCTCACAACGCTCATCACCCTAGCGGTGACAAATACTCGGATTACCGACTTTTCTCACGCCGACTACATTCCCGTCATAGATGGAGATGAACTGGTGTTTGAACGTAGGCATTACTTGAGACATTCGAGCAACCTTTTGGAGTATATTAGTATAGTAGATGAGACACAGAAATTGTCCGAAACATTTCCACAGTCGCATATGCGCAAACTCCTAGACGTCGACATAGACCATTTAAGAACCCTGTTGTCCGTGTTAAAGATTCACCATAGAATCGCTAGGAGTTTAGACTTTTTGGGGACAGCTCTAAAAGTAGTTGCGGGAACTCCAGACGCCTCAGATTTCCTAAAGATCACAATGACAGAAGCCCAGCTAGTGGACTCGAACTCCAGGCAGATTAGCATAAACTCCGAAACTCAGAGACAGAAAAACAAACTGACCGACACCATTAACAAAATTATTAAAGCCCGAAATAACGATTTGGTTGACACCCCGCATCTGTACGAGGCACTACTAGCCAGAAATAGAATGCTGACAACAGAGGTACAAAATTTAATTCTCACTGTAACTTTGGATAAAGCTAATATAATAAATCCCACTATCCTTGATCATGCCGATCTAAAATCACTAATTGAATAAGATACCCCAGTAGTTAGTTTATTAGAAGCCTCTAAAATTAGGGTCCTTCAGTCCGATAACATTATCCATATACTAATAGCCTATCCCAGAGTCAAGGTTAAATGTAAAAAGGTCCTCGTGTACCCAGTATCACACTATCAAGTAATCCTACGACTCGACGAAGACACCTTGGCAGAATGTGAAGAAGACACCTTTTCCATCACCGAGTGCATTGAGACCACGCACAGCACCTTCTGCGAGCGGTCTCGACGCGAAACCTGCGTTTATTTAACAACTAACAGAGTTGTCAATATATTTGAGTCAGCAGCCACATAGTTTACATTTATAATACCCCTAGCAACTAAGTAGCTTCATATAAATAATGCTGATGCGCCCCAACTGAGTTCAGCGCACTAAGCTAAGAACGGTCAGAAGCGGCAATCGGACACCCAGTATCCGGGGCACCGAACTGCGCTGCATAAATGCTGAGTCGGCTTGCCGACCATGAGCTTATGGCGTGATGCATTGGAGCTAGGGTAAATTCATAATTTCTATATTCTTTGTATTCAGTTTTAAGCTTGCGCTTTAACAATAAAGATCAGCTACTCCGGCACTTGGCCGTAAAATACCAATTGTTTAAATTGAACATTCTCGTTGAGCCAAAAGGCCATTGAAAGACCACGGGGGCAAAGTCACGCCCTCCATCCTAATCTCCCTAAGAAGTCTTCACCTCTGGCTTAATAGCCGGAATTACTGTGGACTCAGGAGAGCCGACGTCCCGCCTGGATAATACCTGGACAAGGAAGTCGACATTCATCAACCCTATACCACGGAGCCATCTATAAAGGAGGACCACCGGACCATAGGAACACTTATTAATTTGCACACACTATTCAACACAATGCTGCAAGCAGGCCAGCGGCAGCGTTGCGAATCGCTGTGTGTCTGTCTGTGTCTATGGTATTCTCGCAGTGAAGCCATCAATTAAATGATTGATTTAAGAGAAAAATTATGCACGAAAGTTGAGGAATGTGTGCAGAAATTATTGCTGGAATTCAAAGTAGCGTTTTTTTTTAAATAGGGCGAAGGTTATCTTACTGTCGGGGTTTTATAGTCATTTAAGTTTTAGTGAAATATGTTGATGTGTCTACCTAAAGTATAGTGTCTCTAGGTTTATCATTTATCATGTTCTTATATTTTGTTCTTCGTCATCTCTTCTTAAATTTTAACGCGAGATAAAGCATCTCCTACATAACTTAGTTTTCCTTCTCAATATTTATACCATTAGATAAATGAAAATGGTCAAAAATGGTATACTAAGTTTGTGCAAAGGTATGTAACAGGCAGAAGGAAAGATGGCAGACCCCATGAACTATGTATGCTTGTTCAGGGTCACTAGCCGAGTCGACTCAGCCATGTGCGTTCCATATGTCCTTCTGTCCGTCAGTCTGTATGAACGTCGAGATCTCAGCTAATACATGGTTCTTGCATCCCATACGCAGATAAAGTTTATTTTAAATTTGAGGTGCCACGCCCACCAGCAAATCGAAAAATTACGAATATTAAGGAAAGTATTACAGGTACACCAAATTTGGCATGACGGTTCCTGTAAATCATTCGTAGATGAAGTTTATTTAAAATTTGACGTACCACGTCCGACCAATTGAATATTATGGAAACTATTACAGTTACGGACACCAAATTTGGGATGATGATTCCTGTAAATCATGCGCAGATGATATTTATTTCAAATTTAAGGTGCCACGCCCACTATCCACTATCCAGATTTCTGCTTAAGAACACCTAATCAATCTCAAAATTACAATCCGATCGGACAATAAATACAGAAGTTATTAAAGAAAACGCTTTTGAAAGTTCCGTTGACTGCGTCATTGCAGCATATCATCATGTATTGTTTTAGTCTTTGTGTGTGTGTCTGTATGTGTGTGTGAGAGCGAGTTAGTACTAGTTAGTGCAACTACGAAGTTGGTCGTCGTATCATACCGTTGGACACGTTCGACTGCAGCTTTCCTTAGTTGTTTATTTTAAAATTGTTGTCAAGAGTGATTCGCCAACATTGTAATTTATGTCAGATTCTTTTATATTATTTAGTCAGACAAGGGAATTCATTTAAATATGTACGAAAGTAATTGGTTGCCAAATAATTGCAAATAATTATTTTTCTATTGCACTGTTGTTCTGTTAGTTGTCGGTTAAAGTTCTGCTTGAAAAACTAATTGCTTTATAACTTTGTGATAGTGCGGCCCTATGGCGAAATTGCTAGCGTCAATTCGAAATGGTTTAGCTATGTAAGCAAATGAAGAATGTTGATCAAGTTTGTTATGGATTTTGACCATGCTCCTATAAATCGAAAAAAAAAAAAACGAATAAAAGCGCAATTTAGGTATCTTAGGTAATCTTTTTCGGTTTGTATTATTATAACAAGCCAAATGATGTTTTGTACCCGCTAGCCAGCTGCTCTTACATTAAAACTATTTGCCAATCAATACAAACGGCTACAATCATATTTTGACTGTAGAAGTCCATAGACTTACAATATTGATGTAAAGTCAAAATCTAAAAAGTGGGCGTTGTCTAAAATCCAATCTAAAATAAACTTGATCAGCGTGCAATAATAACACAAATTGTCATCAAATTTAGTAGCCCTAGCTAATAGTTGAGATATAGGTGTTTATACGTACAGACAGACAGACGGACATGACTTGGCTGTTGATCCTGAGCCAGAATATATATACTTTATGGGATCGGAGATGTTTCCTTCTGCCTGTTACATACATTTTCGGGTATAACAACATTTTGCAGTCCGCCTTAAAAGGAAATAAATTAATTCTCAAATTCAATTTACTTTTTAGCTTACAATTCCCTTAAACCATTGGCTGCTTGGTCACGAGATCTTTTATTTCGGGTATCGCATTTCAACAACTGGGCTCTACGTGCTCTAACACTTTTATGGCTTGCGGCATATACATTTCCAACTGGATTTCTAACGGGTGTTCTTCAAACTGCTGCTCGAACAACTAAGACTCCTATTGATGAACTTACTTGGGATTTCTATGTTTTTGTTGAGGAAGATGCAAATGCTGCTCGAATTATACGTGAAGGTGGTGGAGCATACATTCATAATTTATACCTTGAAGGAGCTGGTTGGTTACGAAAGAATCAATGTCTTCAAGATGCATTACCCATGGAATTGATATCCAATTTACCAGTAATACACTTCAAACCTGTGGAGAATGTTAAAAAGAAGGCACGTGGAATTTATAATTGTCCATCTTATTACTATCCCATCCGTTCAGGCTCATTTGTCATAGCTGTTGATTTAAAGAGTGGATTTGAGAAACCTGAATATTGGGTCAAACGGGGCACAGCTATATTATTAAGTTTGGCAAATTAAATTACGTTTAATATCACATGTAATTATTAATAAAGTTATCTTCACTTTAGACAACGGATCTGAAAAAATTATTAGTCTCTTTTGTCAGTTAGAATGCTCGGAAAGTAGTAGGAGCTATCTGTGACCCTATTAACTACGGAAAGATACTAAGTCAGTATTAATAGCGGAATCAATTTGCTTTTCGGTCCGTCAGTCAGAGTGCCTAAATGTTGAATACTATAAAAGCTAGAGCCCAAAAAATTGTATACCTTAAAAAAATTACAATTTCTCAAAGATTTTTTGTAGGATAATCATGCCACCTATCCATGCGCAAACAATCATACTTAAATAACAAACATAAATTTAAAACTACAACATTCAATTTCAATTGGTGAAAATTAAACTCAGTATTAAATTAATATGCTCGGTAAGTAATAATCAAAGAAAAATGATACAAAATGATACCCTTTGCCCAATTTAATTACAAGGGTCAATTTCCCCATATTGCCTTCTATCTTTCACACACTCAAATAACAATCGTAGATATTCAATTTGCAAGGTTAGTGGGTGTGGCATAGAATATTAAAAATAAACTATATCTGTGAATTGTATACAGGAAAATTCATTCAAACTTGTATTAGGTGAGCTCTAGACTTTCAAACGGAAAGAAAGACAGCAAGTAAGGAAAGCTACAGTTGAGCACGCCCGACCGTAAGATACCATTAGACCAACTTCGTAGTTGCACTAACTAGTATTAACTCGCTCTCACACCCACATACAGACACACACGAAAAGGCTAAAACGATGCAGACGATGTGCTGTAATGACGCGGGAAACGGAACTATGTAAAACGTTTTCTTTAATAACTTCTGTATTCATTGCCCGATCGGATTGTAATTTTGGGAATGGGTGCATATTCAGCATCTTTACGTGTTCTAAAGCAGAAATCTGTAACCTAAATATTTTCCTTAATATTCTTAAATTATCGATTTGCGTGGGCGGTGGGCGTGACATCTCAAATTTAAAATAAACTTGATCTGCGTATGGTATACAGGAACCATCATGTCAAATTTGGTGTCTCTAGCTTTTGTAATAGCTGAGATCTCGATGTTCATACATACAGACGGACAGACAGACAGACAGATGGACAGACGGACATGGCTCAATCGACTCGGCTGTTGATCTGAGCCAGAATATATATACTTTATGGGGTCTGCCATGTCTCCTTCTGCCTGTTACATACTTTTGCACAAACTTAGTATACCATTTTTGACCATTTCCAATGGTCGAATGGTATAAGTGATATTTCCTTCACGAACGATCTTCGTTGCTCACCTGCCATACCCAAAAACCGTCGATAGCCTTATAAAGTGTGCAATTCGTTTGATTTGAATTTTTGGTAATTCGCTTTGCAACCCTGATCTCGTGCTGATGCGCGTCCTGCCGAAGAATTTGATGTTGCTTGCCCCGCGTCGTCGCCCGTCGCGACGGCGCAAAAAACCGTTGCATTTCTTGCTGATTGATTTACAGCTAGCCGTTCGAAATTTGTTGTTGTTGTTGCAATAAATTGATTATTGCGTCGTTTTTATGAAATACTTTACAAATACCTTTGCTCGTGGAATGCATTATCCACCGCGGGATCCACATCCCCTTCAACCTCTAGAAGAGCAATGGAATTGCCGAGTTCTGCTTGTCTTTAGCCGACCACGGAATTTCATCAAAGCCTTGAGTTGTTCCATAGTTTTAAACGGAATCAATCCCAATACAAGATATCCTGGTTTGAAGGACCAAACTTATGTTGTGGAATGAAATGGTGTTTTATTGTGGACTGTATTTCTCAATGGATCTTGCATGATCAAAAGCTCTCTTAATACTGATTTATAACATCAATTTGTGAGTAAGTTACCGGCGCAGCGGTATCGATACATTTCTAATGTTAAATGATACGTTTTACATGTTAATTCATTAAATTGGCAAATGACAGAGTTGCCACCGTTTCTCAACAGCCTTAATAGATTATGCAGAACAAACTGGTAACCTGAATAAGCATAACTTTTTAATGCATTGTTTTAATGAATAGGATTTAGATTCTAAGGTCGAGCCCGCATTACAATGCCTTGATGCGCCATAAAATGATGCAGAATTTAACTTCCCGTTACAAAATGAGTTGAGAAAATACTGTGAATTCAGACTTTACCATTTAAACAACGAAGAGGAAATAGTCCTCACAAAAGGTTTACAAGAGTTTAAAGACAAGCACTATAAAACATTAGATAAGCCCAAAACATGACGATCCAATATATAGTAAAGGCCATTTAAATACCCCCAAAGTTTCGATGAAGAAGTCCAAAAAAATGAAAGACACTGTTGTACAAGGTTTCATAGGAAAGTCCAAGTTTTCCTGTTTGGGTAGTACCTAAAAATCAAAACGCATCGGGAAAAACAAATTTTCACAAAGTCATTGACTATGGCAACCTGAACGAGATAACCGTTGACGACAAACACCGTATACCGGTAATGGATGAAATACTGAATAAAATTTGTATTTGCCAATAGTATTTCACTACCATTGACCTCGCAAAAGGTTTTCATCGAGTGCAAATGGAGTTCAAATTCCATACAGAAGACAAATTTTCCACCAAATGGCCATTTCGAATATACTCGAATGCCCTTTGATTTGAAAAATGCGCCTGCATTTTTTTAGCGTTCCATGAATAATTTCTTTTAAGATTTAATTTACAAAAACTGTTTCGTATACATGGATGACATAATTGTGTATTTCACTTCACATATTTTTTTTGCAAAAGGTATTTTCAAAGCTCAGATAGCAAACTTTAACTTTGTAACTGCGCATTTTTATACCCGCTACTCATAGAGTAGAAGGGTGTTATAACTTTGTTCAAACCGAAAATGTATGTAACAGGCAAAAGGAGACACCTTCGACCCCATAAATTATATATATATTCTGGCTCAGGATCAACAGCCGAGTCGATATAGCCATGCCCGTCTGTCCGTCTGTCTGTCTGTCCGTCTGTCTGTTCGTGTGAAAATCTACATCTCGGCTATTATAAGAGCTAGAACTACCCAATTTGGTGACAGTATGTGTTATTATTGCACGCTGGTCAAGATTATTTTGGATTTTGGCCACGCTCCCTTCCACCCCTGTAAATCGAAAAAAATTGATTACAAGTGCAATTTTGATGCCATATTATTCATTTTCGGTTTATATGATAACTATATATAGGCAGATGATCTCTAAAAGTTTGGTAACAATCGGATAATAAACACAGAAGTTATTCAGCTTAACGTTTTCCATAGCTGTAAGCAGCGGTGCCGGCAGCGCTGCTTGCAGCATTGTGCCGAATCGTGTGTGCGTGTACGGTGGTGAAATGGGTTAAGTTGTGGACTGCAAAACGAACAGTACTATTATGCATTTACGGGTTCGAGTCCCGCCCGCATCAAAAATTAAATGTGTGCAAAAATGTTTTTTTTATACCCGCTACTCATAGAGTAGAAGATCAAGTTTATTTTGGATTTTGGCCACGCCCCCTTCCGCCCCTGTAAATCGAAAAAAATTGATTACAAGCGCAATTTTGATGCCATATTGTTCCATATGATAATTATAGCTTGCCTGATGATCTCTGAAAATTTGGTAACAATCGGATAATAAACAGCTATTCAGTTTAACGTTTTCCCTAGCTGTAAACCGCGCTTCCGGCAGCGCAAATTCTTTATTTGTACAGGAAATAATAAGAACGCCATACAATGCAAATTTTTGTTGTTGTTGGATAACAGCGTTAGTAGCTTAGTGAAAAAGCGATGAACACCCCGCTTAAGCTTTTTCTTTTTATACCCGTTACTCATAGAGTAGAAGGGTATTATAACATTGTTCAAACCGAAAATGTATGTAACAAGCAGAAGGAGACACCTCCGATCCCATAAAGTATATATATTCTGGCTCAGGATCAACAGCCGAGTCGATATAGCCATGTCCGTCTGTCCGTGTGCAAATCTAGATCTCTGCTATTATAAGAGCTAGGACAACCAAATTTGGTGACAATATGTGTTATTATTGCACGCTGATCAAGTTTGTTTTGGATTTTGGCCACGCCCCCTTCCGCCCCCGCAAATCGAAAAAATATTGATAACAAGTGCACTTTTGATGCCATATTGTTCATTTTCGGTTTATATGATAACTATAGCTAGCCAGATAATCTCTAAAAGTTTGGTAACAATCGGATAATAAACACAGAAGTTATTCAGCTTAACGTTTTCCATAGCTGTAAGCAGCGGTGCCGGCAGCGCTGCTTGCAGCATTGTGCCGAATCGTGTGTGCGTGTACGGTGGTGAAATGGGTTAAGTTGTGGACTGCAAAACGAACAGTACTATTATGCATTTACGGGTTCGAGTCCCGCCCGCATCAAAAATTAAATGTGTGCAAAAATGTTTTTTTTATACCCGCTACTCATAGAGTAGAATATCAAGTTTATTTTGGATTTTGGCCACGCCCCCTTTCGCCCCTGTAAATCGAAAAAGAATTGATTACAAGCGCAATTTTGATGCCATATTGTTCCATATGATAATTATAGCTAGCCTGATGATCTCTGAAAATTTGGTAACAATCGGATAATAAACAAAGAAGCTATTCAGTTTAACGTTTTCCCTAGCTGTAAACCGCGCTTCCGGCAGCGCAAATTCTTTATTTGTACAGGAAATAATAAGAATGCCATACAATGCAAATTTTTGTTGTTGTTGGATAACAGCGTTAGTAGCTTAGTGAAAAAGCGATGAACTCCTGAACCGACAGGCCCGTGATTCGATTCCCAATTCATGCCGCTTATGCTTTTTCTTTTTTTTTTTTAAGAACTTATACTTTAATTTTTTAATATGCATTAATTAATGGTGCATTTTATTTAAAATTTTTTTAATGGCTCACAATAAACTTAGTTAACAAGTGGAGAAGTGACAGTCTCTTAAATCAGCTCTGTGCGATTGTCGGAGCGCAGCTTTTTCTAATATTTTTTTATTTTTATTTTTTATTTAATTATATGTTTATGATTGTTATTTATGAATAAATAGCAACAACAACACGCATCATGTATTCAGACTTTGTTTTTGTCGTGCAAGAATTTCCGAATGGTCTCATAATGTAACTTTGGCAAAATGGCTTAATGGCTTAATGGCCGAATGGAGAAGTGGTGGACCTCTTAGGTAATGGGTCCAAGGTTCGATTCCGCATGTATACGTGTCATGGTGGGGGAGATCGAGCTTTTCTTATTTTTTGCAAAGAAAAGTTTTTGCCTCCCTTTTTGAGCTACCTTCATGAAACTTTGTATTCATGTTTCTCATTGCTGCCCGCTGTAAGTAAGTCGGAACGAGCCGGTACGCACCGATACATCGTATAGATGCCATAGAACATATCGGTCGTTTTTTTTAACAAAATTTATTAAAAGTTAGAGTGCCCCAGAACACTTCCCATTCAAGTATATAATACTAATATATACATGCATGTATTCGATTTATAGTCTTCAACAGGTAGAATTATTATTTTTACTGTTGAAGTGATAAATCTTGGATTTTTGTGGTACCTGAATAAAAGTTATACGTTTTCAATTCTTTTTACTCCTTTTGCTGGCAGCGCTGCTTGCAGTATTGTGCCGAATAGTGTGTGCGTGTACGGTGGTGAAATGGGTTAAGTTGTGGACTGCATAACGAACGAAACTATTATGCATTTATGGGTTTGAGTCCCACCCGCATCAAAAGTTAAATGTGTGCAAAACATTATTATTTTTATTTTAGATTTTGACTTTGCATAAATATTGTAAGTCTATGCCCTTTTACGGTCAAAATATGATTGTAGCCGTTCTTTATTGTTCCGCAATTAATTTTGATGTACGAGCAGCTGGGTAGCGGGTATATTACAGTCGAGCACACTCCAATGTAGCTTTCTTACTTGTTTAATATGAATTAATTGGTGGTGCATATTATTTACATTTTATTAATGGCTCACAATGAACTTAGTTAACAAGTGGAGGAGTGACAGTCTCTTAAATCAGCTCTGTGCGATTGTCAGAGCGCAGCTTTTTCTTATATTTTTTTATTTTTATTTTTTATTTAATTATATGTTTAAGTTTATTTTGGATTTTGGCCACGCCCCCTTCCGCCCCTGTAAATCGAAAAAAATTGATTACAAGCGCAATTTTGATGCCATATTGTTCCATATGATAATTATAGCTTGCCTGATGATCTCTGAAAATTTGGTAACAATCGGATAATAAACAGCTATTCAGTTTAACGTTTTCCCTAGCTGTAAACCGCGCTTCCGGCAGCGCAAATTCTTTATTTGTACAGGAAATAATAAGAACGCCATACAATGCAAATTTTTGTTGTTGTTGGATAACAGCGTTAGTAGCTTAGTGAAAAAGCAATGAACACCTGAACCGACAGGCCCGTGATTTGATTCCCAATTCATGCCGCTTAAGCTTTTTCTTTTTATACCCGTTACTCATAGAGTGGAAGGGTATTATAACATTGTTCAAACCGAAAATGTATGTAACAAGCAGAAGGAGACACCTCCGATCCCATAAAGTATATATATTCTGGCTCAGGATCAACAGCCGAGTCGATATAGCCATGTCCGTCTGTCCGTGTGCAAATCTAGATCTCTGCTATTATAAGAGCTAGGACAACCAAATTTGGTGACAATATGTGTTATTATTGCACGCTGATCAAGTTTGTTTTGGATTTTGGCCACGCTCCCTTCCGCCCCCGCAAATCGAAAAAATATTGATAACAAGTGCACTTTTGATGCCATATTGTTCATTTTCGGTATACATGATAAATATAGCTAGCCAGATGATCTCTAAAAGTTTGGTAACAATCGGATAATAAACACAGAAGTTATTCAGCTTAACGTTTTCCATAGCTGTAAGCAGCGGTGCCGGCAGCGCTGCTTGCAGCATTGTGCCGAATCGTGTGTGCGTGTACGGTGGTGAAATGGGTTACGTTGTGGACTGCAAAACGAACAGTACTATTATGCATTTACGGGTTCGAGTCCCGCCCGCATCAAAAATTAAATGTGTGCAAAAATGTATATAAAGTATAAAGTATATATATTCTGGCTCAGGATCAACAGCCGAGTCGATATAGCCATGTCCGTCTGTCCGTGTGCAAATCTAGATCTCTGCTATTATAAGAGCTAGGACAACCAAATTTGGTGACAATATGTGTTATTATTGCACGCTGATCAAGTTTGTTTTGGATTTTGGCCACGCTCCCTTCCGCCCCCGCAAATCGAAAAAATATTGATAACAAGTGCACTTTTGATGCCATATTGTTCATTTTCGGTATACATGATATAGCTAGCCAGATGATCTCTAAAAGTTTGGTAACAATCGGATAATAAACACAGAAGTTATTCAGCTTAACGTTTTCCATAGCTGTAAGCAGCGGTGCCGGCAGCGCTGCTTGCAGCATTGTGCCGAATCGTGTGTGCGTGTACGGTGGTGAAATGGGTTACGTTGTGGACTGCAAAACGAACAGTACTATTATGCATTTACGGGTTCGAGTCCCGCCCGCATCAAAAATTAAATGTGTGCAAAAATGTTTTTTTTTTTATTTTATATTTTGACTTTGCATAAATATTATAAGTCCATAGCCTTTTACGGTCAAAATATGATTGTAGCCGTTTTTTTGTTCCGCAAATAAATTATGTACAAGCAGCTGGGTAGCGGGTATATTACAGTCGAGCACACTCGACTGTAGCTTTCTTTCCTTTTTTTTTTTAAGAACTTATACTTTAATTTTTATACCCGCTACTCATAGAGTAGAAGGGTATTATAACTTTTTTCAAACCGAAAATGTATGTAACAGGCAGAAGGGGACACCTCCGACCCCATAAAGTATATATATTCTGGCTCAGGATCAACAGCCGAGTCGATATAGCCATGTCCGTCTGTCCGTCTGTCTGTCTGTCCGTCTGTCTGTCCGTGTGAAAATCTAGATCTCAGCTATTATAAGAGCTAGAACTACCAAATTTGGTGACAGAATATGTTATTATTGCATGCTGGTCAAGTTTATTTTGGATTTTTGCCACGCCCCCTTCAGCCCCTGTAAATCGAAAAAAATTGATTACAAGTGCAATTTTGATGCCATATTATTCATTTTCGGTTTATATGATAACTATATCTAGGCAGATGATCTCTAAAAGTTTGGTAACAATCGGATAATAAACACAGAAGTTATTCAGCTTAACGTTTTCCATAGCTGTAAGCTGCGGTGCCGGCAGCGCTGCTTGCAGCATTGTGCCGAATCGTGTGTGCGTGTACGGTGGTGAAATGGGTTAAGTTGTGGACTGCAAAACGAACAGTACTATTATGCATTTACGGGTTCGAGTCCCGCCCGCATCAAAAATTAAATGTGTGCAAAAATGTTTTTTTTTATACCCGCTACTCATAGAGTAGAATATCAAGTTTATTTTGGATTTTGGCCACGCCCCCTTCCGCCCCTGTAAATCGAAAAAGAATTGATTACAAGCGCAATTTTGATGCCATATTGTTCCATATGATAATTATAGCTAGCCTGATGATCTCTGAAAATTTGGTAACAATCGGATAATAAACAAAGAAGCTATTCAGTTTAACGTTTTCCCTAGCTGTAAACCGCGCTTCCGGCAGCGCAAATTCTTTATTTGTACAGGAAATAATAAGAATGCCATACAATGCAAATTTTTGTTGTTGTTGGATAACAGCGTTAGTAGCTTAGTGAAAAAGCGATGAACTCCTGAACCGACAGGCCCGTGATTCGATTCCCAATTCATGCCGCTTATGCTTTTTCTTTTTTTTTTTAAGAACTTATACTTTAATTTTTTAATATGCATTAATTAATGGTGCATTTTATTTAAAATTTTTTTAATGGCTCACAATAAACTTAGTTAACAAGTAGAGAAGTGACAGTCTCTTAAATCAGCTCTGTGCGATTGTCGGAGCGCAGCTTTTTCTAATATTTTTTTATTTTTATTTTTTATTTAATTATATGTTTATGATTGTTATTTATGAATAAATAGCAACAACAACACGCATCATGTATTCAGACTTTGTTTTTGTCGTGCAAGAATTTCCGAATGGTCTCATAATGTAACTTTGGCAAAATGGCTTAATGGCTTAATGGCCGAATGGAGAAGTGGTGGACCTCTTAGGTAATGGGTCCAAGGTTCGATTCCGCATGTATACGTGTCATGGTGGGGGAGATCGAGCTTTTCTTATTTTTTGCAAAGAAAAGTTTTTGCCTCCCTTTTTGAGCTACCTTCATGAAACTTTGTATTCATGTTTCTCATTGCTGCCCGCTGTAAGTAAGTCGGAACGAGCCGGTACGCACCGATACATCGTATAGATGCCATAGAACATATCGGTCGTTTTTTTTAACAAAATTTATTAAAAGTTAGAGTGCCCCAGAACACTTCCCATTCAAGTATATAATACTAATATATACATGCATGTATTCGATTTATAGTCTTCAACAGGTAGAATTATTATTTTTACTGTTGAAGTGATAAATCTTGGATTTTTGTGGTACCTGAATAAAAGTTATACGTTTTCAATACTTTTTACTCCTTTTGCTGGCAACGCTGCTTGCAGTATTGTGCCGAATAGTGTGTGCGTGTACGGTGGTGAAATGGGTTAAATTGTGGACTGCATAACGAACGAAACTATTATGCATTTATGGGTTTGAGTCCCACCCGCATCAAAAGTTAAATGTGTGCAAAAAATTATTATTTTTATTTTAGATTTTGACTTTGCATAAATATTGTAAGTCTATGCCCTTTTACGGTCAAAATATGATTGTAGCCGTTCTTTATTGTTCCGCAATTAATTTTGATGTACGAGCAGCTGGGTAGCGGGTATATTACAGTCGAGCACACTCCAATGTAGCTTTCTTACTTGTTTAATATGAATTAATTGGTGGTGCATATTATTTACATTTTATTAATGGCTCACAATGAACTTAGTTAACAAGTGGAGAAGTGACAGTCTCTTAAATCAGCTCTGTGCGATTGTCAGAGCGCAGCTTTTTCTTATATTTTTTTATTTTTATTTTTTATTTAATTATATGTTTATGATTGTTATTTATGAATAAATAGCAACAACAACTCGCATCATGCATTCAGACTTTGTTTTTGTCGTGCAAGAATTTCCGAATGGTCTCATAATGTAACTTTGGCAAAATTTGCGCAATGGCTTAATGGCCGAATGGAGAAGTGGTGAACCTCTTATGCGCATGCATACGTGTCATGGTGGGGGAGATCGAGCTTTTCTTATTTTTTGCGAAGAAAAGTTTTTGCCTCCCTTTTTGAGCTACCTTCATGAAACTTTGTATACATATTTCTCATTGCTGCCCGCTGAAAGTAAGTCGGAACGAGCCGGTGCGCACCGATACATCGTATAAATGCCATAGAACATATCGGTCGTTTTTTTAACAAAATTTATTAAAAGTTAGAGTGCTCCAGAACACTTTCCATTCAAGTATATAAAGAGGTATTAAAAGGGCACATATCGTTTTTTACATGCACGTATTCGATTTATAGTCTTCAACAGGTAGATTTATTATTTTTACTGTTTAAGTGATAAATCTTGGATTTTTGTGGTACCTGAATAAAAGTTATACGTGTTCAATACTTTTTACTCCTTTCCCCGGCAGCGCTGCTTGCAGCATTGTGCCGAATACTGTGTGCGTGTACGGTGGTGCAATGGGTTAAGTTGTGGACTGCATAACGATCGAAACTATTATGCATTTAAAAAAAATTATTTTTTTATTTTAGATTTTGACTTTGCATAAATATTGTAAGTCTATGCCCTTTTACGGTCAAAATATGATTGTAGCCGTTCTTTATTGTTCCGCAAATAATTTTGATGTACGAGCAGTTGGGTAGCGGGTATATTACAGTCGAGCAACTCGAATGTAGCTTTCTTACTTGTTAAAAAATGAAACTGAAGTCATAGGCCATCTAATAACAACAGATGCTATTAAACCAAACCCGACAAAAACTAAAGCCATTGTGGGTCATTTTGGTTTTTACCCCTAACTTTGCAAAAATAGCAAAACCACTAACACCAAGAGTGAAAAAAAGTTAAACAAGTAATAATTATTTTTTTCATAATCCTAAAAAATCCTTGGTTTTATACAGTCAAAACTTGACTGTAGCCGTTCTTACTTGTTTTTACTGCTTATGAGTTAATATATTCCATAATCGTAGCTTTCAATCTATTATTGGTATTCAATACTCTACACCTGCTTTCTGTTCTTACAATGCAATTACAAAATTCTTCTTTGCTCAAAATTCGTAGCACCGTTATAGTAAATTTGTGTGCCGCGATTTTTATACCATTCGACCATATACTAAATTTGTGAAAAAGTATGAAACAGGCAGAAGGAGACATGGCAAACTCCATAAAGTATATATATTCTGGCTCAGGATCAACAGCCGAGTCGATATAGCCATGTCCGTCTGTCCGTGTGCAAATCTAGATCTCTGCTATTATAAGAGCTAGGACAACCAAATTTGGTGACAATATGTGTTATTATTGCACGCTGATCAAGTTTGTTTTGGATTTTGGCCACGCCCCCTTCCGCCCCCGCAAATCGAAAAAATATTGATAACAAGTGCACTTTTGATGCCATATTGTTCATTTTCGGTATACATGATAACTATAGCTAGCCAGATGATCTCTAAAAGTTTGGTAACAATCGGATAATAAACACAGAAGTTATTCAGCTTAACGTTTTCCATAGCTGTAAGCAGCGGTGCCGGCAGCGCTGCTTGCAGCATTGTGCCGAATCGTGTGTGCGTGTACGGTGGTGAAATGGGTTAAGTTGTGGACTGCAAAACGAACAGTACTATTATGCATTTACGGGTTCGAGTCCCGCCCGCATCAAAAATTAAATGTGTGCAAAAATGTTTTTTTTTTTTATTTTATATTTTGACTTTGCATAAATATTATAAGTCCATAGCCTTTTACGGTCAAAATATGATTGTAGCCGTTTTTTTGTTCCGCAAATAAATTATGTACAAGCAGCTGGGTAGCGGGTATATTACAGTCGAGCACACTCGACTGGCTTTCTTTCCTTTTTTTTTTTTAAGAACTTATACTTTAATTTTTATACCCGCTACTCATAGAGTAGAAGGGTATTATAACTTTTTTCAAACCGAAAATGTATGTAACAGGCAGAAGGGGACACCTCCGACCCCATAAAGTATATATATTCTGGCTCAGGATCAACAGCCGAGTCGATATAGCCATGTCCGTCTGTCCGTCTGTCTGTCTGTCCGTCTGTCTGTCCGTGTGAAAATCTAGATCTCAGCTATTATAAGAGCTAGAACTACCAAATTTGGTGACAGTATATGTTATTATTGCATGCTGGTCAAGTTTATTTTGGATTTTTGCCAGGCCCCCTTCAGCCCCTGTAAATCGAAAAAAATTGATTACAAGTGCAATTTTGATGCCATATTATTCATTTTCGGTTTATATGATAACTATATCTAGGCAGATGATCTCTAAAAGTTTGGTAACAATCGGATAATAAACACAGAAGTTATTCAGCTTAACGTTTTCCATAGCTGTAAGCTGCGGTGCCGGCAGCGCTGCATGCAGCATTGTGCCGAATCGTGTGTGCGTGTACGGTGGTGAAATGGGTTAAGTTGTGGACTGCAAAACGAACAGTACTATTATGCATTTACGGGTTCGAGTCCCGCCCGCATCAAAAATTAAATGTGTGCAAAAATGTTTTTTTTTATACCCGCTACTCATAGAGTAGAATATCAAGTTTATTTTGGATTTTGGCCACGCCCCCTTCCGCCCCTGTAAATCGAAAAAGAATTGATTACAAGCGCAATTTTGATGCCATATTGTTCCATATGATAATTATAGCTAGCCTGATGATCTCTGAAAATTTGGTAACAATCGGATAATAAACAAAGAAGCTATTCAGTTTAACGTTTTCCCTAGCTGTAAACCGCGCTTCCGGCAGCGCAAATTCTTTATTTGTACAGGAAATAATAAGAATGCCATACAATGCAAATTTTTGTTGTTGTTGGATAACAGCGTTAGTAGCTTAGTGAAAAAGCGATGAACTCCTGAACCGACAGGCCCGTGATTCGATTCCCAATTCATGCCGCTTATGCTTTTTCTTTTTTTTTTTAAGAACTTATACTTTAATTTTTTAATATGCATTAATTAATGGTGCATTTTATTTAAAATTTTTTTAATGGCTCACAATAAACTTAGTTAACAAGTGGTCATTGCAGCATATCATCATGTATTGTTTTAGTCTTTGTGTGTTTGTCTGTATGTGTGTGTGAGAGCCAGTTAGTACTAGTTAGTGCAACTACGAAGTTGGTCGTCGTATCATACCGTTGGACACGCTCGACTTTCCTTACTTCGTATACCATTCGACCATTGAAAATGGTCAAAAATGGTATACTAAGTTTGTGCAAAAGTATGTATCAGGCAGACGGAGATATGGCAGACCTTATAAAGTATATATATATATATCCTAAGCCACAATATATATATATATATATATATATATATATATATATATGGCTTAGGATCAACAGCCGAGTCGATTGAGCCATGTCCGTCTGTCCGTCTGTCTGTCTGTCTGTCTGTCCGTCTGTCTGTATGAACGTCGAGATCTCAGCTATTACAAAAGCTAGAGACACCAAATTTGACTTGATGGTTCCTGTATACCATACGCAGATCAAGCTTATTTCAAATTTGGAGTGCCACGCCCACCGCCCACGCAAATGTATAAGTTACGAATATTAAGGAAAGTATTACAGTTTCAGACACCAAATTTGGCATGATGGTTCCTATGAATCATGCGCAGATGAAATTTATTTCAAAACCAAACGACCCAAACAACTGAAGTGAATGCAATACGACCCAGCCTAGCAACATTGAAAGTCAATGCAAGAAGTGTGGCAACTTTGTGACACTATTTAATTCCAATAACCCTAACATCCGCCGACATCAGAGACCAACAGTTAACGTAAACATCCGCCCGCAACATCAGCCCAAATCGTATAGAGTCTGCACAACTCTGCCGAACCTCTGTCGAGCCTTTGCCAGCAGCGCAGCCCAAAGTCACAGCTAGCGTAGGAATAGTTTAAGATTTGTAAAATCAGTCTAAGTTGAACATTCAGTAAAGAACCACATCTTGTGGAGTTAAAAACAAACTTAAGTGTTTAAATTATTAAGCGATAGAGCAGGGACTAGAGGAAACGGATACAGTTTCATTAAGTTAGGACTTGAGGATTAATTTCCCATCCCAACACACTGGCCCGCTGTTATCAGAAAACTCATTCCTTAAGACGGATCTGGTGCAGTAAAACCCCATCGGTGGATCGCAAGTCTTGTCAGGTCAGCCCGCAGGACAACCTCTATTGGAGTGGTCGCAGGATCCCAATTAGCAGCAGCAAACAGGACAACATCCGGATCATCGGGAGGAGTGACCACACCAATCTCAATAATGTAAGCTAATGAACAAGTGCAAAATTAAACCTACCTAAAACGAAAGAAAGAAAAGTGAAAACACAATTAAAATTGTAAGTAAAAGAAAAAAATTTAAATAACAAAATTATTAACTAAGTAAAATAAAATTTAATAATTACATCAAACTGAGTAAAGCGATAACGAAAACCACACTGCATTGCACCAAATAAAAGTGCAGTTATTGGTGCAGTATAATTAAACCCAATCTTAAGATTCTTAAAATAAAAGGACCCTCCAAGGTAGAAGGGTAAAACCAGCCACTGGTTTTCACACAACCTAAAACAAACCCCAATAAATTAATTAAATTTAAGTAATACTGAATAAAATCACACATGCAATTTCTTTAAATACGGTTCACACACGAAATATTCATACAATAATAATTGCTTGCGACAACCAAATAAGACAACCAAAATTATTCAATAAGCATTAATTATAATTCCTATTTCGCTAAGTGATAAGTTTTATATAATTTTCAACTCTTCAAGACCAATAATTTTAATCGACAATTGCCTATACAAAATTTAGTGTAGTATGGCCAATCAAAACAATTCACTTGGGCCACCAGTATTGAACTTAGAACAGTCCCCCACTCTCATAAACCAGCAGTGCGATACTCAACAACAGAGAAATAGAAACATGAACGAGGTTGAGATAGCAGAAACAGTGAGGCAGATTTTGTCCAAACAATAACTTGGACTGTTACAACAGGCACAAAATGTATTGTACATACTTTTGCTCAAACTTAGTATACCATTTTTGACCATTTCCAATGGTCGAATGGTATAAGTGATATTTCCTTCACGAACGATCTTTGTTGCTCACCTGCCATACCCAAAAACCGTCGATAGCCGTATAAACTGTGCAATTCGTTTGATTTGAATTTTTGGTAATTCGCTTTGCAACCTTGATCTCGTGCTGATGCGCATCCTGCCGAAGAATTTGATGTTGCTTGCCCCGCGTCGTCGCCCGTCGCGTCGGCGCAAAAAACCGTTGCATTTCCTGCTGATTGATTTATAGCTAGCCGTTCGAAAATTTGATGTTGTTGTTGCAATAAATTGATTATTGCGTCATTTTTATGAAATACTTAACAGATACCTTTGCTCGTAGAATGCAGTATCCACCGCGGGATCCACATCCCCTTCAACCTCTAGAAGAGCAATGGAATTGCCGAGTTCTGCTTGTCTTTAGCCGACCACGGAATTTCATCAAAGCCTTGAGTTGTTCCATAGTTTTGAACAGAATCAATCCCAATACAAGATATCCTGGTTTGAAGGACCAAACTTATGTTGTGGAATGAAATGGTGTTTTATTGTGGACTGTATTTCTCAATGGATCTTGCATGATCAAAAGCTCTCTTAATACTGATTTATAACATCAATTTGTGAGTAAGTTACCGGCGCAGCGGTATCGATACATTTCTAATGTTAAATGATACGTTTTACATGTTAATTCATTAAATTGGCAAATGACAGAGTTGCCACCGTTTCTCAACAGCCTTAATAGATTATGCAGAACAAACTGGTAACCTGAATAAGCATAACTTTTTAATGCATTGTTTTAATGAATAGGATTTAGATTCTAAGGTCGAGCCCGCATTACAATGCCTTGATGCGCCATAAAATGATGCAGAATTTAACTTCTCGTTACAAAATGAGTTGAGAGAATACTGTGAATTCAGACTTTACCATTTAAACAACGAAGAGGAAATAGTCCTCACAAAAGGTTTACAAGAGTTTAAGGACAAGCACTATAAAACATTAGATAAGCCCAAAACATGACGACCCAATATATAGTAAAGGCCATTTAAATACCCCCAAAGTTTCGATGAAGAAGTCCAA
Source organism: Zaprionus ghesquierei (assembly GCA_018904095.1). NCBI lineage: Eukaryota > Metazoa > Arthropoda > Insecta > Diptera > Drosophilidae > Zaprionus > Zaprionus ghesquierei. The sequence goes on from JAEIGP010000699.1 coordinate 119,603, forward strand.
AAAAATGAAAGACATTGTTGTACAAGGCTTCATAGGAGAGTCCAAGTTTTCCTGTTTGGGTAGTACCTAAAAATCAAAACGCATCGGGAAAAACAAATTTTCACATAGTCATTGACTATGGCAACCTGAACGAGATAACCGTTGACGACAAACACCGTATACCGGTAATGGATGAAATATTGAATAAAATTGGTAATTGCCAATAGTATTTCACTACCATTGACCTCGCAAAAGGTTTTCATCGAGTGCAAATGGAGTTCAAATTCCATACAGAAGACAAATTTTCCACCAAATGGCCATTTCGAATATACTCGAATGCCTTTTGATTTGAAAAATGCGCCTGCATTTTTTTAGCGTTCCATGAATAATCTCTTTTAAGATTTAAACAAAAACTGTCTCGTATACATGGATGACATAATTGTGTATTTCACTTCATATATTTTTTTTTGCGAAAGGTATTTTCAAAGCTCAGATAGCAAACTTTAACTTTTTAACTGCGAATTTTTATACCCGCTACTCATAGAGTAGAAGGGTATTATAACTTTGTTCAAACCGAAAATGTATGTAACAGGCAGAAGGAGACACCTCCGACCCCATAAAGTATATATATTCTGGCTCAGGATCAACAGCCGAGTCGATATAGCCATGTCCGTATGTCCGTCTGTCCGTCTGTCCGTCTGTCTGTCTGTCCGTCTGACCGTCTGTCTGTCCGTGTGAAAATCTAGATCTCAGCTATTATAAGAGCTAGAACTACCAAATTTGGTCACAGTATGTGTTATTATTGCACGCTGGCCAAGATTATTTTGGATTTTGGCCACGCCCCCTTCCGCCCCTGTAAATCGAAAAAAATTGTTTACAAGTGCAATTTTGATGCCATATTATTCATTTTCGGTTTATATGATAACTATATCTAGGCAGATGATCTCTAAAAGTTTGGTAACAATCGGATAATAAACACAGAAGTTATTCAGCTTAACGTTTTCCATAGCTGTAAGCAGCGGTGCCGGCAGCGCTGCTTGCAGCATTGTGTCGAATCGTGTGTGCGTGTACGGTGGTGAAATGGGTTAAGTTGTGGACTGCAAAACGAACAGTTCTATTATGCATTTACGGGTTCGAGTCCCGCCCGCATCAAAAATTAAATGTGTGCAAAAATGTTTTTTTTTTATACCCGCTACTCATAGAGTAGAAGATCAAGTTTATTTTGGATTTTGGCCACGCCCCCTTCCGCCCCTGTAAATCGAAAAAAATTGATTACAAGCGAAATTTTGATGCCATATTGTTCCATATGATAATTATAGCTAGCCTGATGATCTCTGAAAATTTGGTAACAATCGGATAATAAACAAAGAAGCTATTCAGTTTAACGTTTTCCCTAGCTGTAAACCGCGCTTCCGGCAGCGCAAATTCTTTATTTGTACAGGAAATAATAAGAATGCCATACAATGCAAATTTTTGTTGTTGTTGGATAACAGCGTTAGTAGCTTAGTGAAAAAGCGATGAACTCCTGAGCCGACAGGCTCGTGATTCGATTCCCAATTCATGCCGCTTAAGCTTTTTCTTTTTTTTTTAAAGAAATTATACTTTAATTTTTTAATATGCATTAATTGGTGGTGCATTTTATTTAAAATTTTTTTAATGGCTCACAATGAACTTAGTTAACAAGTGGAGAAGTGACAGTCTCTTAAATCAGCTCTGTGCGATTGTCAGAGCGCAGCTTTTTCTTATATTTTTTTATTATTATTTTTTATTTAATTATATGTTTATGATTGTTATTTATGATTAAATAGCAACAACAACACGCATCATGCATTCAGACTTTGTTTTTGTTGTGCAAGAATAATGTAACTTTGGCAAAATTTGCGTAATGGCTTAATGACCGAATGGAGAAGTGGTGGACCTCTAAGGTAATGGGTCCAAGATTCGATTCCGCATGCATACGTGTCATGGTGGGGGAGATCGAGCTTTTCTTATTTTTTGCAAAGAAAAGTTTTTACCTCCCTTTTTGAGCTACTTCATGAAACTTTGTATACATGTTTCTCATTGCTGCCCGCTGTAAGTAAGTCGGAACGAGCCGGTACTCACCGATACATCGTATAGATGCCATAGAACATATCGGTCGTTTTTTTAACAAAATTTATTAAAAGTTAGAGTGCTCCAGAACACTTTCCATTCAAGTATATAAAGAGGTATTAAAAGGGCACATATCGTTTTTTACATGCACGTATTAGATTTATAGTCTTCAACAGGTAGAATTATTATTTTTACTTTTTAAGTGATAAATCTTGGATTTTTGTGGTACCTGAATAAAAGTTATACGTTTTCAATACTATTTACTCCTTTTCCCGGCAGCGCTGCTTGCAGCATTGTGCCGAATAGTGTGTGCGTGTACGGTGGTGAAATGGGTTAAGTTGTGGACTGCATAACGAACGAAACTATTATGCATTTATGGGTTCAAGTCCCACCCGCATCAAAAGTTAAATGTGTGCAAAAAATTATTTTTTTTATTTTAGATTTTGACTTTGCATAAATATTGTAAGTCTATGCCCTTTTACGGTCAAAATATGATTGTAGCCGTTCTTTATTGTTCCGCAAATAATTTTAATGTACGAGCAGCTGGGTAGCGGGTATATTACAGTCGAGCACACTCGAATGTAGCTTTCTTACTTGTTGAATATGCATTAATTGGTGGTCGTGCATTTTATTTTAAAAAATTTGTAATGGCTCACAATGAACTTAGTTAACAAGTGGAGAAGTGACGAAGTGAGACCAACACTTAACGTAAACATCCGCCCGCAACATCTGCGCAACTCTGATTAAGTTAGGACTTGAGGATGAATTTCCCATCCCAACACACTGGCCTGCTGTTATCAGAAAACTCATTCCTTAAGACAGATCTGGTGCAGTAAAACCCCAACGGTGGATCGCAAGTCTTGTCAGGTCAGCCCGAAGGACAACCTCTATTGGAGTAGTCGCAGAATCCCAATTAGCAGCAGCAAACAGGACAACATTCGGATCATCGGGAGGAGTGACCACACCAATCTCAATAATGTAAGCTAATGAATAAGTGCAAAATTAAACTTACCTAAAACGAAAGAAAGAAAAGTGAAAACACAATTAAAATTATAAGTAAAAGAAAAAATTTTAATTAACAAAATTATTAACTAAGAAAAATAAAATTTAAATAATAAGTTAAGTAACAGTGAAGTGGAAATTATTTAACGAAATTGCGAATATTTAAGTGTGCCTTAATAAATTACATCATACTGCGTAAGGCGATAACGAAAACCACACTGCATTGCACCAAATAAAAGTGCAGTTATTGGTGCAGTATAATTAAACCCAATCTTAAGATTCTTAAAATGAAAGGACCCTCCAAGGAAAAGGGGTAAAACCAGCCACTGGTTTTCGCACAACCTAAAACAAACCCCAATAAATTAATTAAATTTAAGTAATACTGAATAAAATCACACATGCAATTTCTTTAAATACGGTTCACACACGAAATATTCATACAATAATAATTGCATGTTCCAACCAAATAAGACAACCAAAATTATTCAATAAGCAATAGACGACCTTGACATTGTGAAAAGTTTACGAGAATTTTCAGACCACGCAGCAGAGTTCGACTCCTGGAAAAAAGGAGTAGATAGGATCCTGAAAACATACGAACATACTATAGGAACCCCTAAATATTTTGCACACAATTCGTAATAAGATAACAGGCAACGCTGACATAGCACTAGAGTCTTACAATGTTCTGCTAAATTGGACTGCCATATCCAAATGTCTGACTCTCCATTATGCTGATAAAAGGGACTTAGGTACTTTAGAGAACCAAATGACTTTAATAACACAAGCACCTAATCAGTCTGTAGAAGATTTTCATCAAGCAGTCTATAAGCATCTTTCATTAATATTAAACAAAATTGGTTGCGTGAACTTAAGCTCGGAATAAGAACAACTTATGACTAAATTATATAGGGACAAAGCATTAGATATTTTTGTAAGAGAACTACGTGGAGACTTGTCACGATTGTTAGGTATTATAGAACCAACAGACCTACCCTCTGCTTTGCATCTTTGCCTAAAATTAGAAAACCAGGCATTCAGATCAAATCATACCATGTCTAAAGGGCAACAAGTAGGTTTTCGCCAACCTCCACCGAGGCCAGCACCTATGCAAAAGCAAACACAGAGATCAAAAAATTTTTACGCTCAAGTTAGACCATACGGCTCTACTTATATGGTTCCACAACCACCACCTTTTTACAACTTTGGACAAAGAGAACTTCTACCAAACACAGGAAACCAGTTAAGACAGTCTCCCTTTATAACACCATCACCATTTCCACCCCCACGTCCCACGGCTGTAAAACCACAGCCTCCACCGGAACCTATGGATGTAGATAAAAGTATGCAAACGAAACAGATTAATTATGTAACTAGACCAACTACATTTGAAGCAGATAAACGACCACCTATGCCTCCTTCAACACAAAACGAGGCACCAAAAACTCAAAGAAATTTTAATATTCAGACTAGCCAACCTATAGGCGAAGAAGAACAAGCCCAAACCGAAAATACTGAAATGACAGCTTACGAACAAATATTAGACAAACAAGCAGAACAAACTGACTATGACCAAAGTTTAGAAGAGCTTGAAGCCGTTGAGAATAGTGGTAATCAATATGTCCTTAACTATATTAATTATACCCGCTACTCATAGAGTAGAAAGGTATTATAACTTTGTTCAAATCGAAAATGTATGTAACAGGCAGAAGGAGGCATCTTCGACCGCATAAAGTGCATATATTCTGGCTCAGGATCAACAGCCGAGTCGATACAGCCATGTCCGTCTGTCCGTCTGTCTGTCTATCCGTCTGTCTTCCGTGTTAAAATCTAGATCTCAGCTATTTTATGAGCTAAAACTACCAAATTTGGTGACAAAATGTGTTATTATTGCACGCTGATCTAGTTTATTTTGGATTTTGGCCACGCCCCCTTCCGCCCCTGTTAATCGAAAAGACATCAATGTAATCAACAAGTGCAATTTTGATGTCATATTGTTCATTTTCGGTGTACATGATAACTATAGCTATTGCCAGTTCATGCCGCTTAAGCTTTTTTTTTATACTTATACTTTTATACCCGCTACTCATAGAGTAGAAGGGTATTATAACTTTGTTCAAACCGAAAGTGTATGTAACAGGCAGAAGGAGACACCTCCGACCCCATAAAGTATATATATTCTGGCTCAGGATCAACAGCCGAGTCGATATATCCATGTCCGTCTGTCTGTCTGTCTGTCCGTCTGTCCGTCTGTCTTTCCATGTGAAAATCTAGATCGCAGCTATTATAAGAGCTGGAACTACCAAATTTGGTGACAGTATGTGTTATTATTGCACGCTGATCAAGTTTATTTTGGATTTTGGCCACGCCCCCTTCCGCCCCTGTAAATCGAAAAAAAATGATTACAAGCGCAATTTTGATGCCATATTGTTCCATATGATAACTATAGCTAGCCTGATGATCTCTGAAAATAAGGTAACAATCGGATAATAAACACAGAAGCTATTCAGATTAACGTTTTCCCTAGCTGTAAACCGCGCTTCCGGCAGCGCAAATTCTTTATTTGTACAGGAAATAATAAGAATACCATACAATGCAAATTTTTGCAGTTGTTGGATAACAGCGTCAGTAGTTTAGTAAAAAAGCGATGAACTCCTCAACCGACAGGCCCGTGATTCGATTCCCAATTCATGCCGCTTAAGCTTTTTCTTTTTTTTTAAGAACTTATACTTTAATTTTTGCATATGCATTAATTGGTGGTGCATTTTATTTAAAATTTTTTTAATGGCTCACAATGAACTTAATGTAATGGCTCATAATGTAACTTTGTTCAAAATTTGCGTAATGGCTTAATGACCGAATGGAGAAGTGGTGGACGTCTTAGGTAATGGGTCCAAGGTTCGATTCCCATGCATGCGTGTCATGGTGGGGGAGACCGAACTTTTCTTATTTTTGGCAAAAAAAAGTTTTTGCCTCCCCCTTTCAGCTACCTTCATGAAACTTTGTATACATGTTTCTTATTGCTGCCCGCTGCAAATAAGTCGGAACGAGCCGGTACGGACCGATACATCGTATAGATGCCATAGAACCTATAGGTTGTTTTTTTTTAACATAATTTTTTAAAAGTTAGAGTGCTCTAGAACACTTTTTATTCAAGTATATAATGAGGTATTAAAAGGGCACATATCGTTTTTTACATGCAGATATTCGATTTATAGTCCTCAACAAGCAAAAATTTATTTCTTTTATTTTAGATTTTGACTTTGCATAAATATTGTCAGTCCATAGCCTTTTACGGTCAAAATATGATTGTAGCCGTTTTTTTTTTTGTTCCGCAAATAATTTTGATGTACAAGCAGCTGGGTAGCGGGTATATTACAGTCGAGCTCACTCGACTGTAGCTTTCTTACTTGTTTTTATTGATTCTTTTTCTTTGTTATGCATAATAGTTGTCCAGGTTTTATTTATTTATTAATTTAAAATAAATTTGCGTTCATGTAAATTGATAAATAAAAACGATCCTGGTGCCTTAACAGCGATTGTTGTACACATATTCGGTCGTTAATCACACAACTCACATTTATTTAATATACCACTGTGCGGGAGATCCCGTTGCCTTGGCGGCGACTGATGTACACATTCACACGTTCAACAAAGTCTAATATTCGACTGATGTAGCTCTGTACCACTTCTTGCGCAGCTAGTTCTAGTCACAACGAAGTCTTATATTTGACTGATCTAGCTCTTTATCATTTCTTCTTCTTCTTTTTTTTTTTGCATAACAATTCGCACTCAGCGACAGCGGCGCTAGTCTATCGCCGCCGCGAAACGGATGTTCTCAGAACTACAGAACTACAATAACCATTCGCAATGTAAATATAGGCTGCTGCAGTATTACCATAGTGATGAAATTACTATTCTGATGAAATAACCAAAAAAGCATACCAATACTCTCCCAAATACGCACACCAAGTGCTCTCCGACACACACAAACGGTCAGCACACACAGCAGTTTAATATGTCAAAAAAATTTTTTTTATTAATTTACCATTTTTAATTGGTATCATTTTATGAGTTAGGGTGTATGGATGATCCCGGTGCCTTATCAGTGATTGATGTACACTTACACAGTCACCACACACAGCAACTTGTTGGTATAATTTTGTAAATTGTCTAGCACAAGCGATCCCGGTGTCTTATCAGCGGTTGATGTACACATATACGGTCGCCTGTGAAGCAATTTGAACTTGATTTTGTGTTTTGATTTTTATGTTTCAATAACTTTTTATTTAATTTATAATTTCACCACACACTACTAAAATCTCCACAGCCACTGCTGTCACATGTTTATCACCTCTTTAGAATTTGGACGACGAACGTAGTGGGCATTGTTAATCCCTTGTCCATAGTCCGGCTGCGCCAGTTACAATCCTGTGGCCGAGGGAGAAAAGTTTTCAAACAAAGAAACAACTGAGTTGTTCGGGGTATGAATTGAGAATGCTCTCTTTATTAGAAAAGTTATAAGTTTTAGCAAATGTTTCTTCGTCAGAGTTCGGCGATCTTCGTTGAATTTTTCGGCTCTCAGTTTTTTGTTGCCGGGTCGTTGTTGTTTCCCTGTGGCCGGAGAGAGGGGCATGATAACTCGCACGACTGTAGCTTTCTTTACTTGTTATAATATAGGCTATTGTTGTTTTGTTATGTAGTATTTAAACATCGAACAGTTCTAACATTTGTTCTACTGAAAGAGAGGTAATATTGCCTTTCTTGAATATTTCATGAACTTTAGCAAGTTCTGTATCACTTAAAAGAAGGGTGTTTATTACATTTAGTCTTGCCCATTGCATAGCGTATTTGCCATTAATTAACTCTTCTTTTAATAGTCTAACCTGATTCTAAAGACTTGTAGCTATTTTATCATTAAAAGAACTGTCTTTCCTGATTGTATTTTTTAACATATTCCAGACTGTAGTTAAACTATTAATTCTAGTCTGTAACTGTTGATTTAAAATAATAATTTGTTCGTTATTGTTTGTTATAAGATTGTTAATATTGTTCTCTATCATGATAAGATCGTCATGGTCAGGATTGCCTGCAACATACTTCCATGCTGATCCGATCCAATTTATTGATATCTTGTTATGATTTTTAAATGTTAGGGTGTTTAGTGCAGAGAATGCTTGGGTTATTTCATGTGTAAGAGTGTGATATAAGTAGCTTTTCCTTAAGTCGTTCAAGGTGTGTTCTCGAATATTAAAAAGTTCTTCTTCTATTTGTTTTAGTTGAAAAGATAGATCATTTTTATGGATGCTGTTTGTATTTTCCCTATTCCTTTATGGATAGTAATAGTGTGCGCGTCTGTATAGTTTGTGATTTCAAGAGTTGCGGTTATCATTGGTTACCCAATTATTAGTAAGAGAAGCCTGCAATGAGAGTTAAATGATATTACAATTAGTTTTTTTAATGGCATGGGCCGATTCGTCACAATCGAATGCATACCTTAAATCGGACAACTCTAAATTCCTAGTCATATTTGATATTACTCTTGTGAACAACTTTCCCTGTTTCTGTGGTAATAGTAGTATGAATATTTTGTTTTGGGATTTCTTTTTTATAACGTTTAGATAGTTTGGACCCTAGTCTAGTATTTGGTTTAACTAATATTTCTGGTCCTGGGTGATAAGTTTTAATCTCCTTTCGTTTTTTATTATGGTTCTCCAAACCCTGCTGTTGTTTGTTTTTATACCCGATACTCATATAGTAGAAGGGTATTATAACTTTGTTCAAACCGAAAATGTATGAAGGGCAGAAGGAGACACCTCCGACCTCATAAACCATGTCCGTGTGAAAATCTAGATCGCAGCTAATATAAGAGCTAAAACTACCAAATTAGGTGACAATATGTGTTATTATTGCACGCTGATCAAGTTTATTTTGGATTTTGGCCACGCCCCCTTCCGCCCCGCAAATCGAAAAAACATTGATAACAAGTGCAATTTTGATGCCATATTGTTCATTTTCGGTTTACATGATAACTATATATAGGCAGATGATCTCTAAAAGTTTGGTAACAATCGGATAATAAACACAGAAGTTATTCAGCTTAACGTTTTCCATAGCTGTAAGCAGCGGTGCCGGCAGCGCTGCTTGCAGCATTGTGCCGAATCGTGTGTGCGTGTACGGTGGTGAAATGGGTTAAGTTGTGGACTGCAAAACGAACAGTACTATTATGCATTTACGGGTTCGAGTCCCGCCCGCATCAAAACTTAAATGTGTGCAAAAATGTTTTTTTTTATTTATATTGTAAGTCCATGCCCTTTTACGGTCAAAATATAATTGTAGCCGTTTTTTTTTGTTCCGCAAATAATTTTGATGTACGAGCAGCTGGGTAGCGGGTATATTACAGTGGAGCCTACTCAAATGTAGCTTTCTTACTTGTTTAATCTCGTAATATTATCTTGACTACTTTTTTTAAATTGTTCGGGATTTGTGGTGACATTTCTGCCAAAAAATATTTCTAGTGGTCTATGTTTAATTACTGAGTGTATGGTGTAATTGTATTCATAAATTGTTCTATTGAGCAATTCTTCGAATGTTTGATACAGCTGCTTTGATTTTAAGCACCTCATTATCTCAGACAAGGTGGAATGAAAACTTTCTATTTGACCATTCACTGTACTTTTATAGGGGGAACTCTAAAAATTCATCATCATAAAGTTGATAATTGCGGAATTAAATGATTTTTCATTGTCCATGGCAACAAACTTTGGAACACCATAATAAAATAGTATATCGTTTAATGGTTTTTTGTATGTTCTATTGCTTTCGATTCCATAACTTTTGCTTGTGCTAATTTTGAGAACTTGTCTATTGCTGTCAATACTAGTTTTTACTCGGTAGAGAATATGTCGATGTGAATTATGTGTCCTGGGTATTCTGGTATGGGGGTCTCTTTCAAAACAAACTTGGCATTGTTTAATTGGTGTTGCTAATTTCTGCTTCATTTAAAGAAAGTAGTATTTTTCTGAAATTTGTATTTTATTTTCCTCTTCATTTCTATGAGCTCTACTATGGGTTTCTAGCATAATTTCTTCCTGTTCACTTTCCTTTGTCACGTCCCCTACTTTTGATTGTGTAAATCTTATTTTCAATGTTGAGAAATGGTCTGGATAAATTCTTTGTATTTGTCCCATTAAATCTTCTGTTGTATGAATTCCGTTTATTATTGAGGGGTCTAAATATTTTTGTAATATTTCAATTAAATTATTGTCAGAAAGCGCGTCTGCTACTATATTTTCCTTGCCAGGTTTGATTTTGTCGTACTCATCTAAATGAGTCTTCCATCTTCCAACTGCTATACTTCCCTTCCAGTTGCAGTCATGTGTGAGCCCCCATATGAAAGATTTAACAGCCCAGAAAAAAGCTAGCATTTCCTTCGGTGCAGTCTCATATCCTTTCTTGGTTTTTGACAGAGTTCTCAATATGAAAGCTATTGGTCTATCGGTTTGGGAGAGAGCTGCTCCTATTGCGTAGTCTGAAGCATCAGTGGTTAACATGAATTCTTTATTAAAGTCGGGGTATTGTAAATTTACATCTTCAGATATAAGGCTGTTTTTTAGTTGGTTGGCTTTGATTCCTTCTTCGTTTAAGTGTATTAACTTTTTTGATGAAATTCCCTTTTATATGTATATTCTACCGTCCTCTCCTCTTAGTAAATCTGTGAGTGGCTTGGCAATTGCAGCAAATCCCTTTACAAATCTTCTATAATAGCCTAAAAATCCCAGGAAAGATCTTAGTTCCTTTAATGTTTTGGGGCATGGATAATTAGAGATAGCTTTTATTTTCTTAGGGTTTGTTTCAATGCCTTTATCTGAGATTACGAACCCTAGAAACTCCACCTTATTTTTAAAGAACTCGCACTTGTCAAGCTGACACTCAATGTTAGCTGCATTGAAAGTATCCAAAATAATGTCGAGGTTCTTATAATGGGATTCTTCATATTTGCTAAAAACAATGATGTCATCTATGTAAATATAACAAATATTACCCATGTGGTCTCTAAGTATGTCATCAATGGCACGTCCTATAATCAATGACCATTCTATATTTTTATACCATTTGACCATTGAAAATGGTCAAAAATGGTATACTAAGTTTCTGCAAATGTATGTAACAGGCAGAAGGAGGCGTGGCAGACCCCACAAAGTATATATTCTGACTCAGGATCCCTAGCTGAGTCGATTGAGCCATGTCCGTCTGTCCGCCTGTCTGTCTGTCTTTCCGTCTGTCCGTCTGTCCGTTTGAACGTCTAGATATCAGCTATTATAAAAGCTAGAGTCATCATATTTCACATGAAGGTTCCCGTATAGCATAGGTAGATTGAGTGTATTTTCAATTTTTGATCCCACGACCACTGCCCACGCAAATCGATAATTTTTGATTATCAGGAGAATTATTGAAGTTACAGCTTTCTGCTTTGGTATGAACATAAGTAATTGCAACATAAATGCAAATTACAATCCAATCGGACGATAAATACAGAAGTTATCCATGTTTCCGTTTTCCGTACTTCCACTGCTTGCGCCTGTGCTGAGCGTCGTGACGTCATCGTCACGATGCTTCGTTTTAGCCGTAGCGTGTGTAAAGGTATGCCGTTTTCACATGTAGATGGCGCTATTAAAATATAGATCTAATGTAAACAATAGGTGGCGGATAAACTTGTGCAGCATTTTTTTGATAGAATTAAATGTGTGATAATTTGTTTCGAAATTGGGCGAATGGTATCTTGTAGCTTTCTTTACTTGTTTTACATTAGAGGCGTCTAATTTTTTTGGTACAATCCACACAGGTGAATTGTAGGGCGATATAGAGGAGCGTATTATATTGTTATCTAAGAGCTCTTTTATTTGTTTATTTATTTCTTCTTTTAATGCCATAGGGTAAAAAAATATAATGTTAAAATTGAATAAACTGGAGTGTCTGTATTGGTACGTATTTCTGCCCTAACATTTGTGGTGTAGGTCAGTTTATCGTTTGGCTCACCTTTTCGCTGAGCCAAACGATAAACTGGGGTATTTTTTTATGAGTTGGCCTAATTAAGATATTTGTAAGATATTTTTTGTAAGGTGGTCGACTCTTGGTATAATTATGTTTCCCGCATCAAATTTTCGTTCTTTAATTTCGACTCGTGTTTCGTTTCATAGAATCAAAACTCGGTTACCCGTGTCAATGATAGCGCCAAGTTCTTTTAAGCTGTCGTTATGGTTTTAATGTAGGTAATAAAAAGAATTTTATAATTGTGTTCGGATCGTTAGATAACTTCGCTGACTTGTGGTGTGTTGTTTTAATTTTGCCGCCTACAGAGACTGTTTCGAATGGATTTTTGTTTCGAATTGCACTTGTAACTAATTGTGGCTGTATATAACTTCTCTTTGAACATGTATCTATTAGAATTTTAGATCCATCTTCTTACACTCGAAATAGGAAAGAGAGGAATCCATTATTCGAAAAAAACAAGTAAGAAAGCTACATTCGACGGTGCTCGACTGTAGTATACCCGCTACTCAGCTGCTCGGACATCAAAATTATTTGGGGAACAATAAAGAACGGCCACAATCATATTTTGACCGTAAAAGGCCATGGGCTTACAATATTTAGGCAAAGTCAAAATCTAAAATAAAAAAAATAAATTTTTGCACACATTTAATTTTTGATGCGGGAGGGACTCGAACCCATAAATGCATAATAGTTCTGTTCGTTTTGCAGTCCACAACTTAACCCATTTCACTACCGTACACACACACACTATTCGGCACAATGCAAGCTGCGCTGCCGGCAAAAGGAGTAAAAAGTATTGAAAACATATAACTTTTATTCAGGTACCAAAAAAATCCAAGATTTATCACTTAAACAGTAAAGATAATAATTCTACCTGTTGAGGACTATAAATCGAATACCTGCATGTAAAAAAACGATATGAGCCCTTTTAATACCTCATTATATACTTGAATGAAAAGTGTTTTAGAGCACTCTAACTTTTGATAAATTTTGTTAAAAAAACGACCGATAGGTTCTATGGCATCTATACGATGTATCGGCCCGTACCGGCTCGTTCCGACTTATTTACAGCGGGCAGCAATAAGAAACATGTATACAAAGTTTCATGAAGGTAGCTCAAAAAGGGAGGCAAAAACTTTTTTTGGAAAAAATAAGAAAAGTTCGATCTTCCCCACCATGACACGCATGCATTCGGAATAAATGATGCATGGACCCTTACCTAAGAGATCCACCACTTCTCCATTCGGCCGATAAACCATTACGAAAATTTTGCCTAAGTTACATTACATGAGACCATTCGGAAATTTTTGCACGACAAAAAAGAAGTCTGAATGCATGATGCGTTTTGTTGTTGATATTTATTCTCATAACTTAAATATAAAATTAAATAAAAAATTAAAATAAAAAAATATAAGAAAAAGCAGCGCACTAACACTCGCACACAGCTGATTTAAGAGACTGTCACTTCTCCACTTGTTAACTAAGTTCATTGTAACTAAGTTCATTGTTGCCATGCTAAGGCTAGGGCACTTTCCAAGGCAATGGAAGCGTGCACGTATCATCATGATACCTAAAGCCGAAAAGCCGCCAACGCAGATCGATGCATATCGCCCAATCAGCTTGCTTTCAACTTTCTCCAAGATTTTTGAGAGAATACTCTTAGCCCGACTGATGGAACTGCCGCAAGTAGTGAACCACTTACCTCGACACCAATTTGGATTCAGGAAGTCCCATGGCTGCCCTGAACAAGTACATCGACTGGTAAACCAGGTGACCCATGGCTTCGAGCACAAATTGTACACGGTCGGCGTCTTTCTAGACGTGAAGCAAGCGTTTGACAGGGTGTGGCATGAGGGCCTTCTATTCAAGATGAAAGCTCTCCTTCCTGCTCCCTACTATGCCATCCTGAGTTCCTTCCCCTCTTATCGGACGTTCGACGTTGCAGTGCGTGATGCTCGGTCCAGCCTGGAAGAGATTCACCCAGGAGTCCCACAGGGAAGTGTTCTTGGGTCCTTTCTGTACACCCTGTACACTGCCGACTTGCCATCTCCCGCCAACAACACCGAAGTTTCCCCGACTCAGCTGCTCCTGGCCACTTACGCCGATGACACCGCCATGCTGGCGTCTCATTCTTCACTGCACACTGCCTCCAATGCAGTCCAGGAATGGCTGCAAGCAATTGAAGAATGGACTGCCAAATGGAATGTGGCCATTAACTCCTCAAAGTCAGCCTGTGTAACTTTTTCCCTGCGGCCCGGAACTTGCACATTTCTGACTTTTGATGGAAACCCCATCAGCAATGTCACATCGCACTGCTACCTGGGAGTACACCTGGATCGGAGACTGACCTGGAGGGCCCACATCACGTCGGTCAAATTTAAGTCCCTGCCGAAGCTAAAAAAGCTCGACTGGCTCTTCCACTCCAGCAAGCTACAAACGAGCTCTAACGTGGAATTATGTCATCCAGGTGTGGGGAACTGCCGCCAAATCCCAGCTCAATAGGCTCCGAGTGGTCCAGTCGAGAGCTGCACGTCACGCATCTGGGCTCCCCTGGTACGTGACGAACAAGGTCATCGAAAGAGATCTGAAAGTTACCCGTCATGGGGATCAGATCAACTTTCACAGCAGCCGTTATGCCGACAGGCTTGTGGTCCACCCGAACCGCTAGTCAACCCCATCTCCCTCAGAAGGCTGAAGAGGGTACACCCCAGCGATCTCCCTACCCGGAGGATAATATAACACACTTTGTAATTAATAACTAGATTAATCTTTCCTTTCTGTACATAGTAATTAAGAAACCACTTGGTCTTATATACATTTTACATACTCAATAGGTTAAGTTCAGAGGAATTGACTGAACGATTCCTTTTGGAACCCAAATAAATGAAGATATTCATATAAAAAAAAAAAAAAAGTTCATTGTGAGCCATAAAAAAATTTTAAATAAAATGCACGACCACCATTTAATGCATATTCAAAAATTAAAGTATAAGTTCTTAAAAAAACAAGTAAGAAAGCTACATTCAAGTGTGCTCGACTGTAATATACCCGCTTCCCAGCTGCTCGTACATCAAAATTATTTGCGAAACAATAAAGAACGGCCACAATCATATTTTGACCGTAAAAGGCTATGGACTTACAATATTTATGAAAAGTCAAAATCTAAAATAAACAAGTAAGAAAACTACAGTCGAGTGTGCTCGACTGTAATATACCTGCTACCCAGCTGCTCGTACATCATTTATTTGCGGAACAAAAACAAACAGCTACAATCATATTTTGACCGTGAAAGGCTATGGACTACAATATTTATGCAAAGTCAAAATCTAAAATAAAAAAAACAAGTAAGAAAGCTACAGTCGAGTGTGCTCGACTGTAATATACCCACTACCCAGCTGCTTGTACATAATTTATTTGCGGAACAAAAAAACGGCTACAATCATATTTTGACCGTAAAAGGCTATGGACTTATAATATTTATGAAAAGTCAAAATATAAAATAAAAAAAAAAACATTTTTGCACACATTTAATTTTTGATGCGGGCGGGACTCGAACCCGTAAATGCATAATAGTACTGTTCGTATTGCAGTCCACAACTTAACCCATTTCACCACCGTACACGCACACACGATTCGGCACAATGCTGCAAGCAGCGCTGCCGGCAGCGCTGCTTACAGCTGTGGAAAACGTTTAGCTGAATAACTTCTGTGTTTATTATCCGATTGTTACCAAATTTTCAGAGATCATCTGGCTAGCTATAGTTATACATATATATATAGTTGTAAACCAAAAACGAACAATATGGCATCAAAATTGCACTTGTTATCCGTGTTTTTTCGATTTGCGAGGGCGGAAGGGGGCGTGGCCAAAATCCAAAATAAACTTAATCAGCGTGCAATAACAACACATATTGTCACCAAATTTGGTTGTGCTAGCTGTTATAATAGCTGAGATCTAGATTTTCACACGGACAGACAGACGGACGGACGGACAGATGGACATGGCTATATCGACTCGGCTGTTGATCCTGAGCCAGAATATATATACTTTATGGAGTCGGAGGTGTCTCCTTCTGCCTGTTACATACATTTTCGGTTTGAACAAAGTTATAATACCCTTCTACTCTATGAGTAGCGGGTATAAATATTTTTAAACACATTTAATTTTTGATACGGTCGGGACTCGAACCCGTAAATGCATAATAGTACTGTTCGTTTTCCAGTCCACAACTTAACCCATTTCACCACCGTACACGCACACACTATTCGGAACAATGACGCCATCGTCACGATGCTTCGTTTTAGCCGTAGCTTGTGTAAAGGTATGCCGTTTTCACATGTAGATGGCGCTATTAAAAAACATTTCTAATTTAAACAATAGGTGGCGGATAAACCTGTGCAGCATTTTTTGATAGAATTAAATGTGTGATAATTTGTTTCGAAATTGGGCGAATGGTGTCTTGTAGCTTTCTTTACTTGTTTTACATTAGAGGCGTCTAATTTGTTTGGTACAATCCACACAGGTGAATTGTAGGGCGATCTAGAGGAACGTATTATATTGTTATCTAAGAGCTCTTTTATTTGTTTATTTATTTCTTCTTTTAATGCCATAGGGTAAAAAAATATAATGAGAAAATTGAATAAACTGGAGTGTCTGTATTGGTACATATTTCTGCCCTAACATTTGTGGTGTAGGTCAGTTTATCGTTTGGCTCAGCGAAAAGGTGATAGGTGAAGGGGTATTTTTTTATGAGTTGGCCTAATTAAGATATTTGGAGTTTTGTAAGGTGGTCGACTCTTGGTATAATTATGTTTACCGCATCAAATTTTCGTTCTTTAATTTCATATTTTCATATTTTGACCGAAAAAGGCCATGGACTTACAATATTTGGGCAAAGTCAAAATCTAAAATAAAAAAAATATTTTTGCACACATTTAATTTTTGATGCAGTCGGGACTCGAGCCCGTAAATGCATAATAGTACTGTTCGTTTTCCAGTCCACAACTTAACCCATTTAACCACCGTACACGCACAAACTATTCGGAACAATGCTGCTGGCAGCGCTGCTTACAGCTATGGAAAACGTTAAGCTGAATAACTTCTGTGTTTATTATCCGATTGTAATAAATCTTCAGAGATCATCTGGCTAGCTATAGTTATCATGTTAACCGAATATGAACAATACGACATCAAAATTGCGCTTGTAATCAATTTTTTCGATTTACAGGGGCCGAAGGGGGCGTGGCCAAAATCCAAAGTAAACTTGATCAGCGTGCAATAATAACACATTTGGTCACAAAATTTGGTAGTCCTAGCTCTTATAATAGCTGAGATCTAGAGGATCAGAGGTAATCTTTTTTTTTCGATTTACGGGGCGGAAGGGGGTGTGGCCAAAATCCAAAATAAACTTTGGTATGAACATAAATAATTGCAATA
The DNA here is from genome assembly GCA_018904095.1 of Zaprionus ghesquierei. Taxonomy (NCBI): domain Eukaryota; kingdom Metazoa; phylum Arthropoda; class Insecta; order Diptera; family Drosophilidae; genus Zaprionus; species Zaprionus ghesquierei. Next base: position 137,166 of record JAEIGP010000699.1, read on the forward strand.
TAAATGTATTTCCCAAATTACAATCCAATCCACCATTTCGCTGAGCCAAACGATAAACTGGGGTATTTTTTTATGAGTTGGCCTAATTTAGTTATTTGGAGTTTTGTAAGGTGATCGACTCTTGGTATAATTATGTTTACCGCATCAAATTTTCGCTCTTTAATCTCGACTCGCGTTCCGTTTCATAGAATCATAACTCGGTTACCCGTGTCAATGACAGCGCCAGTTAATTTAAGCTGTCGTTATGGTTTTAATGTAGGTAATAAAAAGAATTTTATAATTGTGTTCGGATCTTTAAATAAGTTCGCTGACTTGTGGTGTGTTATTTTAGTTTTGCCGCCTACAGAGAGTGTTTCGAATGGATTTTTGTTTCGAATTGGATTTGTAACTAATTGTGGCTGAATATAATTTCTTTGAACATGTATCTATTAGAATGTCTGTACATAACTTTTATTCCGGTATCAAAAAAAATCAAAGATTTATAACTTAAACAGTAAAAATAATAATTCTACCTGTTGAGGACTATAAATCGAATACCTGCATATAAAAAACGATATGTGCCCTTTTAATACCTCTTTATATACTTAAATGGAAAGTGTTCTTGAGCACTTAAACTTTTAATAAATTTTGTTAAAACAAGTAAGAAAGCTATAGTCGAGTGTGCTCGACTGTAATATAGCCGCTACCCAGCTGCTTGTACAAAATTTATTTGCGGAACAAAAAAACGGCTACAATCATATTTTGACCGTAAAAGGCTATGGATTTATAATATTTATGCAAAGTCAAAATATAAAATAAAAAAAAAAAAAACATTTTTGCACACATTTAATTTTTGATGTGGGCGGGACTCGAACCCGTAAATGCATAATAGTACTGTTCGTTTTGCAGTCCACAACTTAACCCATTTCACCACCGTACACGCACACACGATTCGGCACAATGCTGCAAGCAGCGGTGCCGGCAGCGCTGCTTACAGCTATGGAAAACGTTAAGCTGAATAACTTCTGTGTTTATTATCCGATTGTTACCACATTTTCAGAGATTATCTGGCTAGCTATAGTTATCATGTAAACCGAAAATGAAAAATATAGCATCAAAATTGCACTTGTTATCAATATTTTTTCGATTTGCGGGGGCGGAAGGGGGCGTGGCCAAAATCCAAAATAAAATTGATCAGCGTGCAATAATAACACATATTGTCACCAAATTCGGTTGTCCTAGCTCTTATAATAGCTGAGATCTAGATTTTCACACGGACAGACAAACGGGCATGGCTATATCGACTCGGCAGTTGATCCTGAGCCAGAATATATATACTTTATGGGGTCGGAGGTGTCTCCTTCCGCCTGTTACATACATTTTCGGTTTGAACAAAGTTATAATACCCTTCGACTCTATGAGTAGCGGGTATAAAAATGACCGATAGGTATCCATACGATGTATCAGTCCGTACCGGCTCGTTCCGACTTATTTACGGCGGGCAGCCGTATATATACAAATAATACAAAGTTTCATGAAGGTAGCTTAAAAAGGGAGGCAAAAACTTTTTTTTGGAAAAAATGAAAAAAGTTCGATCTCCCCCACCATGACACCCATGCATGCGGATCCAACCTTGGACCCATTACCTAAGAGGTCCACCACTTCTCCATTCGGCCATTAAGCCATTACGCAAATTTTGCCAAACTTAAATTATTAGACCATTCGGAAATTGTTGCACGACAAAAACAAAGTCTGAGTGCATGATGCGTGTTGTGGTTGCTATTTATTCTCATAACTTAAACATAAAATTAAATAAAAAATAAAAATAAAAAAATATAAGAAAAAGCTGCGCTCTAACAATCTCACACAGCTGATTTAAGAGACTGTCACTTCTCCACTTGTTAACTAAGTTTATTGTGAGCCATTAACAAAATTTTAAATAAAATGCACGACCACCAATTAATGCATATTCAAAAATTAAAGTAAAAGTTCTTAAAAAAAAAAAGCTTAAGCGGCATGAACTGGGACTCGAACGATGGGCCTATCGGTTCAGGAGTTAATCGATTTTACTATAAGCTACTGACGCTGTTATCCAACTACTGCAAAAATTTGCATTGTAAGGCATTCTTATTAATTCCTGTACAAATAAAGAATTTGCGCTACCGACAGCGCTGCTTACAGCTATGAAAAACATTAAGCTGAATAATTTCTGTATTTATTATCCGATTGTTACCAAATTCTGAGATCATCTGGCTAGCTATAGTTATCATGTAAACCGAAACTGAACAATATGGCATCAAAATTGACCTTGTAATCAATGTTTTTTCGATTTACAGGGGCGGAAGGGGGCGTGGCGAAAATCCAAAACTAACTTGATCAGCGAGCAATAATAATTTTGTCACCAAATTTGGTAGTTCTAGCTATTATACTAGCTGAGATCTAGATTTTTGGACGGACAGACGGAGAGATGGACAGACAGACAGATGGACATGGCTGTATCGACTCGGCTGTTGATCCTGAGCCAGAATATATATATACTTTATGGGGTTGGAGGTGTCTCCTTCTGCCTGTTACATACATTTTCGTTTTGAAAAAAATTATAATACCCTTCTACTCTATGAGTAGCGGGTATAAAAAGACCAAGTAAGAAAGCTACATTCGAGTGTGCTCGACCGTAATATACACTCTACCCAGCTGCTCGTACATCAAAATTATTTGCGGAATAATAAAGAACGGCCACAATCATATTTTGACCGAAAAAGGCCATGGACTCATAATATTTATGCAAAGTCAAAATCTCAAATAAAAAAAATAATTTTTTGCACACATTTAATTTTTGATGCGGGTGGGACACGAACCCATAAATGCATAATAGTTCTGTTCGTTTTGCAGTCCACAACTTAACCCATTTCACCACCGTACACGCACACACTATTCGGCACAATGCTGCAAGCAGCGCTTCTGCAAAAGGATTAAAATGTATTGAAAACGTATAACTTTTATTCAGGTACCAAAAAATCCTAGATTTATCACTTAAACAGTTAAAAGAATAATTCTACCTGTTGAGGACCATAAATCGAATACGTACATATAAAAAACGATATGTGCCCTTTTAATACCTCTTTATATACTTGAATGGAAAGTGTTCTAGAGCACTAAAACTTTTAATAAATTTTGTTAAAACAAGTAAGAAAGCTACAGCCGAGTGTGCTCGACTGTAATATAGCCGCTACCCAGCTGCTCGTACATCATTTATTTGCGGAACAAAAAAAACGGCTACAATCATATTTTTACCGTAAAAGGCTATGGACTACAATATTTATGCAAAGTCAAAATCTAAAATAAAAAAAAAAAATATTTTTGTACACATTTAATTTTTGATGCGGTCGGGACTCGAACCCGTAAATACATAATAGTACTGTTCATTTTCCAGTCCACAACTTAACCTATTTCACCACCGTACACGCACACACTATTCGGCACAATGCTGCTGGCAGCGCTGCTTACAGCAATGGAAAACGTTAAGCTGAATATCTTCTGTGTTTATTATTCGATTGTTACCAAATTTTTTAGAGATCATCTGGCTAGCTATAGTTATCATGTAAACCGAATATGAACAATATGGCATCAAAATTGCGCTTGTAATTAATTTTTTTCGATTTACAGGGGCCGAAGGGGGCGTGGCGAAAATCCAAAATAAACTTTTATTCAGGTACCAAAAAAATCCAAGATTTATCACTTAAACAGTAAAAATAATAATTCTACCTGTTGAGGAATATAAATCGAATACGTACTTGTAAAAAACGGTATATGCCCTTTTAATACCTCTTTATATTCTTGAATGGAAAGTGTTCTAGAGCACTCTAACTTTTAATAAATTTTGTTAAAAAAACGATGTATCGATGTATCGGTCCGTACCGGCTCGTTTCGACTTATTTACAGCGGGCAGCAAGAAGAAACATATATACAAAGTTTCATGAAGGTAGGTTAAAAAGGGAGGCAAAAACTTTGTTTGGAAAAAATAAGAAAAGTTCGATCTCCCCCACCATGACACCCATGCATGCGGAATCGAACCTTGGATCCACTACCTAAGAGGTCCGCCACTTCTCCATTCGGCCATTAAGCTATTGCGCAAATTTTGCCAAAGTTACATTATGAGACCATTCGGAAATTGTTGCACGACAAAAACAAAGTCTGGATGCATGATGCGTGTTGTTGTTGCTATTTATTCTCATAACTTAAACATACAATTAAATAAAAAAATAAAAATAAAAAAATATAAGAAACACCTACGCTCTAATAATCGCACACAGCTGATTTAATCGACTGTCACTTCTCCACTTGTTAACTAAGTTCATTGTGAGCCATTAAAAAAATTTTAAATAAAATGCACGACCACCAATTAATGCATATTCAAAAATGAAAGTAAAAGTTCTTGAAAAAAAAGAACAAATAAGAAAGCTACAGTCGAGTGTACTCGACTGTAATATACCCGGTACCCAGCTGCTTGTACATAATTTATTTGCGGAGCAAAAAAACGGCTACAATCATATTTTGACCGTAAAAGGCTATGGACTTATAATATTTATGCAAAGTCTAAATATAAAAAAAAAAAAAAAAAACATTTTTGCACACATTTAATTTTTGATGCGGGCGGGACCCGAACCCGTAAATGCATAATAGTACTGTTCGTTTTGCAGTCCACAACTTAACCCATTTTACCACCGTACACGCACCCACGATTCGGCACAATGTTGCAAGCAGCGCTGCCGGCAGCGCTGCTTACAGCTATGGAAAACGTTAAGCTGAATAACTTCTGTGTTTATTATCCGATTGTTACCAAATTTTCAGAGATCATTTGGCTAGATATATTTATCATGTAAACGAAAAATGAACAATATGGCATCAAAATTGCACTTGTTATCAATGTTTTTTCGATTTGCGGGGGCGGAAGGGGGCGTGGCCAAAATCCAAAATAAACTTCATCAGCGTGCAATAATAACACATATTGTCACCAAATTTGGTAGTCCTAGCTGTTATAATAGCTGAGATCTAGGTTTTCACACGGACAGACAGACGGACAGTCGGGCATGGCTATATCGACTCGGCAGTTGATCCTGAGCCAGAATATATATACTTTATGGGGTCGGAGGTGTCTCCTTCTGCCTGTTACATACATTTTCGGTTTGAACAAAGTTATAATACCCTTCTACTCTATGAGTAGCGGGTATAAAAAGCTTAAGCGGCATGAACTGGGACTCGAACGGCGGGCCTGTCGGTTCAGGAGTTCATCGCTTTTCCACTAAGCTACTGACGCTGTTATCCAGCTACTGCAAAAATTTGCATTGTAAGGCATTTTTATTATTTCCTGTACAAATAAAGAATTTGGGCTGTCGACAGCGCTGCTTACAGCTATGAAAAACGTTAAGCTGAATAACGTATTTATTATCCGATTGTTACCAAATTCTGAGATCATCTGGCTAGCTATAGTTATCATGTAAACCGAAAATGAACAATATGGCATCAAAATTGCGCTTGTAATCAATGTTTTTTCGATTTACAGTGGCGGAAGGGGGCGTGGCGAAACTTGATCAGCGAGCAATAATAATTTTGTCACCAAATTTGGTAGTTCTAGGTATTATAATAGCTGAGATCTAGATTTTCACACGGACAGACAGACGGACAGACGGAGAGACGGACAGACAGATAGACGGACAGACGGACATGGCTGTATCGACTCGGCTGTTGATCCTGAGCCAGAATATGTATATACTTTATGTGGTCGGAGGTGTCTCCTTCTTCCTGTTACATACATTTTCGGTTTGAACAAAGTTATAATACCCTACTACTCTATGAGTAGCGGGTATAAAAAGACCAAGTAAGAAAGCTACATTCGAGTGTGCTCGACCGTAAAATAGCCGCTACCTAGCTGCTCGTACTTCAAAATTATTTGCGAAACAATAAAGAACGGCCACAATCATATTTGACCGTAAAAGGCCATGGACTTATAATATTTATGCAAAGTCAAAATCTAAAATAAAAAAAATAATTTTTTGCACACATTTAATTTTTGATGCGGGTGGGACTCGAACCCATAAATGCATAATAGTTCTGTTCGTTTTGGTGTCCACAACTTAACCCATTTCACCACCGTACACGCACACACTATTCGGCACAATGCTGCTGGCAGCGCTGCTTACAGCAATGGAAAACGTTAAGCTGAAGATCTTCTGTGTTTATTATTCGATTGTTACCAAATTTTTTAGAGATCATCTGGCTAGCTATAGTTATCATGTAAACCGAATATGAACAATATGGCATCAAAATTGCGCTTGTAATTAATTTTTTTCGATTTACAGGGGCCGAAGGGGGCGTGGCGAAAATCCAAAATAAACTTTTATTCAGGTACCGAAAAAATTCAAGATTTATCACTTAAACAGTAAAAATAATAATTCTACCAGCTGAGGACTATAAATCGAATACGTGCATGTAAAAAACAATATGTGCGCTTTTAATACCTCTTTATATACTTAAATGGAAAGTGTTCTAGAGCACTCCAACTTTTAATAAATTTTGTTAAAAAAAACGACCGATAGGTATCCATACGATCAGTCCGTACCGGCTCGTTCCGACTTATTTACAGCGGGCAGCAAGAAGAAACATATATACAAAGTTTCATGAAGGTAGCTTAAAAAGGGAGGCAAAAACTTTGTTTGGAAAAAATAAGAAAAGTTCGATCTCCCCCACCATGACACCCATGCATGCGGAATCGAACCTTGGATCCACTACCTAAGAGGTCCGCCACTTCTCCATTCGGCCATTAAGCTATTGCGCAAATTTTGCCAAAGTTACATTATGAGACCATTCGGAAATTGTTGCACGACAAAAACAAAGTCTGAATGCATGATGCGTGTTGTTGTTGCTATTTATTCTCATAACTTAAACATACAATTAAATAAAAAATAAAAATAAAAAAATATAAGAAAAAGCTGCGCCCTAACAATCGCACACAGCTGATTTAAGAGACTGTCACTTCTCCACTTGTTCACTAAGTTTATTGTGAGCCATTAAAAAAATTTTATACAAAATGCACGACCACCAATTAATGCATATTCAAAAATTAAAGTATTAGTTCTTAAAAAAAAAAAAAACTTAAGCGGCATGAACTGGGACTCGAACGACGGGCCTGTCGGTTCAGGAGTTCATCGATTTTCCACTAAGCTACTGACGCTGTTATCCAACTACTGCAAAAATTTGCATTGTAAGGCATTCTTATTATTTCCTGTACAAATATAATAATAATTTTGTCGCCAAATTTGGTAGTTCTAGCTATTATAATAGCTGAGATCTAGATCTAGAGACGGACAGACAGACAGACGGACATGACTGTATCGACTCGGCTGTTGATCCTGAGCCAGAATATATATATACTTTATGGGGTTGGAGGTGTCTCCTTCTGCCTGTTACATACATTTTCGGTTTGAAAAAAATTATAATACCCTTCTACTCTATGAGTAGCGGGTATAAAAAGACCAAGTAAGAAAGCTACATTCGAGTGTGGTCGACTCTAATATACCCGCTACCCAGCTGCTCGTACATCAAAATTATATGCGGAACAATAAAGAACGGCCACAATCATATTTTGACCGAAAAAGGCCATGGACTTATAATATTTATGCAAAGTCAAAATCTAAAATAAAAAAAATCATTTTTTGCACACATTTAATTTTTGATGCGGGTGTCCACAACTTAACCCATTTCACCACCGTACACGCACACACTATTCGGCACAATGCTGCTGGCAGCGCTGTTTACAGCTATGGAAAACGTTAAGCTGAATAACTTCGGTGTATATTATTCGATTGTTACCAAATTTTTTTAGAAATCATCTGGCTAGATATTGTTATCATGTAAACCCAATATGCACAATATGGCATCAAAATTGGGCTTGTAATTAATTTTTTTCGATTTATAGGGGCCGAAGGGGGCATGGCGAAAATCCAAAATAAACTTTTATTCAGGTACCAAAAAAATCCAAGATTTATCACTTAAACAGTAAAAATAATAATTCTATCTGTTGAGGAATATAAATCGAATACGTACTTGTAAAAAACGGTATATGCCCTTTGAATACCTCTTTATGTTCTTGAATGGAAAATGTTCTAGAGCACTCTAACTTTTAATAAATTTTGTTAAAAAAACGACCGATAGGTATCCATACGATGTATCGGTCCGTAAAAAAAAAAGTAAAAAAAAGTAAAGTAAAAGTTCTTAAAAAAAAAAAAAAACTTAAGCGGCGTGAACTGGGACTCGAACGACGGGCCTGTCGGTTCAGGAGTTCATCGATTTTCCACTAAGCTACTGACGCTGTTATCCAACTACTGCAAAAATTTGCATTGTAAGGCATTCTTATTATTTCCTGTACAAATAAAGAATTTGCGCTGCCGACAGCGCTGCTTACAGCTATGAAAAACGTTAAGCTGAATAGTTTCTGTATTTATTATCCGATTGTTACCAAAATTGCGCTTGTAATCAATGTTTTTTCCATTTACGGGGGCGGAAGGGGGCTTGGCCAAAATCCAAAATAAACTTGATCAGAGTGCAATAATAACACATATTGTCACCAAATTTGGTTGTCCTAGCTCTTATAATAGCTGAGATCTAGATTTTCACACGGGCAGACAGACGGACAGACAGACAGACAGACAGACGGACAGACGGACATGGCTATATCGACTCGGCTGTTGATCCTGAGCCAGAATATATATACTTTATGGGGTCGGAGGTGTCTCCTTCTGCCTGTTACATACATTTTCGGTTTGAACAAAGTTATAATACCCTTCTACTCTATGAGTAGCGGGTATAAATATATAAGAAAAAGCTGCGCTCTGACAATCGCACAGAGCTGATTTAAGAGACTATCACTTCTCAACTTGTTAACTAAGTACATTGCGAGCCGTTAAAAAAATTTTAAATAAAATGCACCACCAATTAATGCATATTAAAAAATTAAAGTATAAGTTCTTAAAAAAAAAAAGAAAAAGCTTAAGCGGCATGAATTGGGAATCGAATTACGGGCCTGTCGGCTCAGGAGTTCATCGCTTTTTCACTAAGCTACTAACGCTGTTATTCAACAGCAGCAAAAATTTGCATTGTATGGCATTCTTATTATTTCCTGTACAAATAAAGAATTTGCGCTGCCGGAAGCGCGGTTTACAGCTAGGGAAAACATTAAACTGAATAGCTTCTTTGTTTATTATCCGATTGTTTCCAAATTTTCATCAGGCTAGCTATTATTATCATATGGAACAATATGGCATCAAAATTGCGTTTGTGTCAATTTTTTTCGATTTACAGGGGCGGAAGGGGGCGTGGCCAAAATCCAAAATAAACTTGACCAGCGTGCAATAATAACACATATTGTCACCAAATTTGGTAGTCCTAGCTCTTATAATTGCTGAGATCTAGATTTTCACACGGACAGACAGACGGACATGGCTATATCGACTCGGCTGTTGATCCTGAGCCAGAATATATATACTTTTTGGGGTCGGAGGTGTCTCCGTCTGTCTGTTACACACATTTTCGGTTTGAACAAAGTTATAATACCCTACTACTCTACTCTATGAGTAGCGGGTATAAACATACAATTATATAAAAACTAAAAATAAAAAAATATAAGAAAAAGCTGCGCTCTAACAATCGCACACAGCTGATTTAAGAGACTGTCACTCCTCCACTTGTTAACTAAGTTCATTGTGAGCCATTAAAAAATGATAAATAAAATGCACGACCACCAATTAATGCATATTCAATAATTAAAGTAAAAGGTCTTAAAAAAAAAGAAAAACTTAAGCGGCATGAACTGGGACTCGAACGACGGGCCTGTCGGTTCAGGAGTTCATCGCTTTCCACTAAGCTACTGATGCTGTTATCCAACAACTGCAAAAAGTTGCATTTTAAGGCATTCTTATTATTTCCTGTACAAATAAAGAATTTGCGCTGCCGGCAGCGCTGCTTACAGCTATGAAAAACGTTAAGCTGAATAACTTCTGTATTTATTATCCGATTGTTACCAAATTCTGAGATCATCTGGCTAGCTATAGTTATCATGTAAACCGAAAATGAACAATATGGCATCAATATTGCCCTTGTAATCAATTTTTTTTCGATTTACGGGGGCGGAAGGGGGCGTGGCGAAAATCCAAAATAAACTTGATCAGCGAGCAATAATAATTTTGTCACCAAATTTGGTAGTCCTAGCTCTTATAATAGCTGAGATCTAGATTTTCACACGGACAAACAGACGGACAGACGGACATGGCTATATCGACTCGGCTGTTGATCCTGAAGCAGAATATATATATACTTTATGGGGTCGGAGGTGTCTCCTTCTGCCTGTTACATACATTTTCGGTTTGAACAAAGTTATAATACCCTTCTACTCTACGAGTAGCGGGTATAAAAATGTTAGATGGCGGACCCTGTAATAGCTGAGACCTAGATTTTCACACGGACAGACAGACGGAGAGACGGTCAGACAGACAGACGGACAGACGGACATGGCTGTATCGACTCGGCTGTTGATCCTGAACCAGAATATATATATACTTTATGGGGTCGGAGGTCTCTCCTTCTGCCTGTTACATACATTATCGGTTTGAACAAAGTTATAATACCCTTCTACTCTATGAGTAGCGGGTAAAAGAACAAGTAAGAAAGCTACATTCGAGTGTGCTCGACTGTAATTTACCCGCTACCCAGCTGCTCGTACATCAAAATTATTTGCGGAACAATAAAGAACGGCCGCAATCATATTTTGACCGTAAAAAGGCCATGGACTTACAATATTTATGCAAAGTCAAAATCTGAAATAAAAAAAAATAGTTTTTTGCACACATTTAATTTTTGATGCGGGTAGGACTCGAACCCATAAATGCATAATAGTTCTGTTCGTTTTGCAGTCCACAACTTAACCTATTTAACCACCGTACACGCACACACTATTCGGCTGCTGGCACCGCTGCTTACAGCTATGGAAAACGTTAAGCTGCATAACTTCTGTGTTTATTATCCGATTGTTATCAAAATTTCAGAGATCATCTGGCTAGCTATAGTTATCATGTAAACCGAATATGAACAATATGGCATCAAAATTGCACTTGTAATCAATTTTTTTCGGATTACAGGGGCGGAAGGGGGCTTGGCCAAAATAAACTTGATCAGCGAGCAATAATAATTTTGTCACTAAATTTGGTAGTTCTAGCTATTATAATAGCTGAGATCTAGATTATCACAAGGACAGACAGACGGAGAGACAGACAGACGGACAGAAAGACATGGCAATATCGACTAGGCTGTTGATTCTGAGGCAGAATATATATGCTTTATGGGGTCGGAGGTGTCTCCTTCTGCCTGTTAGATACATTTTCGGTTTGAACAAAGTTATAATACCCATCTACTCGTTGAGTAGCGGGTATAATAATATTTTGCACACATTTAATTTTTGAGGAAGGTGGGACTCGAGCCCATAAATGCATAATAGCTCTGTTCGTTATGCAGTCCACAACATAACCTAACCCAGACGGACAGAAAGACATGGCAATATCGACTAGGCTGTTGATTCTGAGGCAGAATATATATACTTTATGGGGTCGGAGGTGTCTCCTTCTGCCTGTTAGATACATTTTCGGTTTGAACAAAGTTATAATACCCTTCTACTCTATGAGTAGCGGGTATAATAATATTTTGCACACATTTAATTTTTGGGGAAGGTGGGACTCGAACCCATAAATGCATAATAGCTCTGTTCGTTATGCAGTCCACAACATAACCTATTTCAACACCGTACACGCACACACTATTCGGCACAATGCTGCAAGCAGAGCTGCCGGCAAAAAAAATCCAAGATTTATCAGTTAAACAGTAAAAATAAAAATGCTAAAAAACGATATGTGCCCTTTTAATACCTCTTCATATAATGGAATGTGTTCTAGAGCACTGTAACTTTTAGTAAATTTTGTTAAAACAAGTAAGAAAGCTACATTCGAGTGTGCTCGACTGTAATATACCCGCTACCCAGCTGCTTGTACAAAATTTATTTGCGGAACAAAAACACGGCTACAATCATATTTTGACCGTAAAAGGCTATGGAGTTATAATATTTATGCAAAGTCAAAATATAAAATAAAAAAAAAAAAACATTTTTGCACACATTTAATTTTTGATGCGGGCGGGACTCGAACCCGTAGATGCATAATAGTACTGTTCGTTTTGCAGTCCACAACTTAACCCATTTCACCACCGTACACGCACACACGATTCGGCACAATGCTGCAAGCAGCGGTGCCGGCAGCTGCTTACAGCTATGGAAAACGTTAAGCTGAATAACTTCTGTGTTTATTATCCGATTTTTACCAAATTTTCAGAGATCATCTGGCTAGCTATAGTTATCATGTAAAATTAACAATATGGCATCAAAATTGCACTTGTTATCAATGTTTTTTCGATTTGCGGGGGCGGAAGGGGACGTGGCCAAAATCCAAAATAAACTTGATCAGCGAGCAATAATAATTTTGTCACCAAATTTGGTAGTCCTAGCTCTTATAATAGCTGAGATCTAGATTTTCACACGGACAAACAGACGGACAGACGGACATGGCTATATCGACTCGGCTGTTGATCCTGAAGCAGAATATATATATACTTTATGGGGTCGGAGGTGTCTCCTTCTGCCTGTTACATACATTTTCGGTTTGAACAAAGTTATAATACCCTTCTACTCTACGAGTAGCGGGTATAAAAATGTTAGATGGCGGACCCTGTAATAGCTGAGACCTAGATTTTCACACGGACAGACAGACGGAGAGACGGTCAGACAGACAGACGGACAGACGGACATGGCTGTATCGACTCGGCTGTTGATCCTGAACCAGAATATATATATACTTTATGGGGTCGGAGGTCTCTCCTTCTGCCTGTTACATACATTATCGGTTTGAACAAAGTTATAATACCCTTCTACTCTATGAGTAGCGGGTAAAAGAACAAGTAAGAAAGCTACATTCGAGTGTGCTCGACTGTAATTTACCCGCTACCCAGCTGCTCGTACATCAAAATTATTTGCGGAACAATAAAGAACGGCCGCAATCATATTTTGACCGTAAAAGGCCATGGACTTACAATATTTATGCAAAGTCAAAATCTGAAATAAAAAAAAATAGTTTTTTGCACACATTTAATTTTTGATGCGGGTAGGACTCGAACCCATAAATGCATAATAGTTCTGTTCGTTTTGCAGTCCACAACTTAACCTATTTAACCACCGTACACGCGCACACTATTCGGCTGCTGGCACCGCTGCTTACAGCTATGGAAAACGTTAAGCTGCATAACTTCTGTGTTTATTATCCGATTGTTATCAAAATTTCAGAGATCATCTGGCTAGCTATAGTTATCATGTAAACCGAATATGAACAATATGGCATCAAAATTGCACTTGTAATCAATTTTTTCGGATTACAGGGGCGGAAGGGGGCTTGGCCAAAATAAACTTGATCAGCGAGCAATAATAATTTTGTCACTAAATTTGGTAGTTCTAGCTATTATAATAGCTGAGATCTAGATTATCACAAGGACAGACAGACGGAGAGACAGACAGACGGACAGAAAGACATGGCAATATCGACTAGGCTGTTGATTCTGAGGCAGAATATATATGCTTTATGGGGTCGGAGGTGTCTCCTTCTGCCTGTTAGATACATTTTCGGTTTGAACAAAGTTATAATACCCATCTACTCTATGAGTAGCGGGTATAATAATATTTTGCACACATTTAATTTTTGAGGAAGGTGGGACTCGAGCCCATAAATGCATAATAGCTCTGTTCGTTATGCAGTCCACAACATAACCTAACCCAGACGGACAGAAAGACATGGCAATATCGACTAGGCTGTTGATTCTGAGGCAGAATATATATACTTTATGGGGTCGGAGGTGTCTCCTTCTGCCTGTTAGATACATTTTCGGTTTGAACAAAGTTATAATACCCTTCTACTCTATGAGTAGCGGGTATAATAATATTTTGCACACATTTAATTTTTGGGGAAGGTGGGACTCGAACCCATAAATGCATAATAGCTCTGTTCGTTATGCAGTCCACAACATAACCTATTTCAACACCGTACACGCACACACTATTCGGCACAATGCTGCAAGCAGAGCTGCCGGCAAAAAAAATCCAAGATTTATCAGTTAAACAGTAAAAATAAAAATGCTAAAAAACGATATGTGCCCTTTTAATACCTCTTCATATAATGGAATGTGTTCTAGAGCACTGTAACTTTTAGTAAATTTTGTTAAAACAAGTAAGAAAGCTACATTCGAGTGTGCTCGACTGTAATATACCCGCTACCCAGCTGCTTGTACAAAATTTATTTGCGGAACAAAAACACGGCTACAATCATATTTTGACCGTAAAAGGCTATGGAGTTATAATATTTATGCAAAGTCAAAATATAAAATAAAAAAAAAAAACATTTTTGCACACATTTAATTTTTGATGCGGGCGGGACTCGAACCCGTAGATGCATAATAGTACTGTTCGTTTTGCAGTCCACAACTTAACCCATTTCACCACCGTACACGCACACACGATTCGGCACAATGCTGCAAGCAGCGGTGCCGGCAGCGCTGCTTACAGCTATGGAAAACGTTAAGCTGAATAACTTCTGTGTTTATTATCCGATTTTTACCAAATTTTCAGAGATCATCTGGCTAGCTATAGTTATCATGTAAAATTAACAATATGGCATCAAAATTGCACTTGTTATCAATGTTTTTTCGATTTGCGGGGGCGGAAGGGGACGTGGCCAAAATCCAAAATAAACTTGATCAGCGTGCAATAATAGCACATATTGTCACCAAATTTGGTTGTCCTAGCTCTTATAATAGCTGAGATCTAGATTTTCACACGGACAGACAGACGGACAGACGGACATGGCTATATTGACTCGGCTGTTAATCCTGAGCCAGAATATATATACTTTATTTGGTCGGAGGTGTCTCCTTCTGCCTGTTACATACATTTTCGGTTTGAACAAAGTTATAATACCCTTCTACTCTATGAGTAGCGGGTATAAAAACGACCGATAGCTCCATGGCATCTATACGATGTATCGGTCCGTACCGGCTCGTTCCGCCTTATTTACAGCGTGCAGTAATAAGAAACATGTATACAAAGTTTCATGAAGGTAGCTGAAAAGGGGAGGCAAAAACTTTTTTTGCAAAAAATAAGAAAAGTTCGGTCTCCCCCACCATGACACGCATGCATGGGAATCGAACCTTGGACCCATTACCTAAGACGTCCACCACTTCTCCATTCGGTCATTAAGCCATTACGCAAATTTTGCCAAAGTTACATTATTAGACCATTCGAAAATTCTTGCACGACAAAAACAAAGTCTGAATGCATGATGCGTGTTGTTGTTGCTATTTATTCTCATAACTTAAACATACAATTAAATAGAAAATAAAAATAAAAAAATATAAGAAAAAGCTGCGCCCTAACAATCGCACACAGCTGATTTAAGAGACTGTCACTTCTCTACTTGTTAACTAAGTTCATTGTGAGCCATTAAAAAAATTTTAAATGAAATGCACGACCACCAATTAATGCATATTCAAAAATTAAGGTATAAGTTCTTAAAAAAAAAAGAAAAAGCTTAAGCGGCATGAACTGGGAATCGAACCACGGGCCTGTGGGTTGAGGAGTTCATCGCTTTTCCAGTAAGCTACTGACGCTGTTATCCAACAACTGAAAAAATTTGCATTGTAAGGCCTTCTTATTATTTCCTGTACAAATAAAGAATTTCTTATTATTTCCTGTACAAATATAGAATTTGCGCTGCCGGCAGCGCTGCTTACAGTTATGGAAAACGTTAAGCTGTATAACTTATGTGTTTATTATCCGATTGTTACCAAATTCATGTATTATTATTGCACGCTGATCAAGTTTATTTTGGATTTTGGCCACGCCCCCTTCCGCTCCTGTAAATCGAAAAAAAATGATTACAAGCACAATTTTGATGCCATATTGTTCATTTTCGGTTTATATAACTATAGCTAGCTAAATGATATCTGAAGTTATTCGGCTTAACGTTTTCCATAGCTGTAAGCAGTGCTGCCGGCAGCGCAAATTCGTTATTTGTACAGGAAATAATTAAAATGCCTTACAATGGAAATTATTGCAGTTGTTGGATAACAGCGTCAGTAGTTATAATACCCTTCTACTCTATAAGTAGCGCGTATAAAAAGACCAAGTAAGAAAGCTACATTCGAGTGTGCTCGACTGTAATATAGCCGCTACCTAGCTGCTCGTACGTCAAACTTATTTGCGAAACAAAAAAGAACGGCCACAATCATATTTGACCGTAAAAGGCCATGGACTTATAATATTTATGCAAAGTCAAAATATAAAATAAAAACATTTTTGCACACATTTAATTTTTGATACGGGCGGGACTCAAACCCGTAAATGCATAATAGTACTGTTCGTTTTGCAGTCCACAACTTAACCCATATCACCACCGTACACGCACACACGATTCGGCACAATGCTGCAAGTAGCGCTGCTTACAGCTGTGGAAAACGTTAAGCTGAATAACTTCTGTGTTTATTATCCGATTGTTACCAAATTTTCAGAGATCATCTGGCTAACTATAGTTATCATGTAAACCGAAAATGAAGATTTACGGGGGCGGAAGGGGGCGTGGCCAAAATCCAAAATAAACTTGATCAGCGTGCAATAATAACACATATTGTCACCAAATTTGGTAGTCCTAGCTCTTATATTAGCTGAGATCTAGATTTTCACACGGACAAACAGACGGACAGACGGACATGGCTATATCGACTCGGCTGTTGATCCTGAACCAGAATATATATATACTTTATGGGGTCGGAGGTGTCTCCTTCTGCCTGTTACATACATTTTCGGTTTGAACAAAGTTATAATACCCTTCTACTCTATGAGTAGCGGGTTAAAGAACAAGTAAGAAAGCTACATTCGAGTGTGCTCGACTGTAATTTACCCGCTACCCAGCTGCTCGTACATCATTTGGTTGCGGAACAAAAAAAAACGGCTACAATCATATTTTGACCGTAAAAGGCTATGGACTTACAATATTTATGCAGTCAAAATCTAAAATAAAAAAAAACATTTGTGCACACATTTAATTTTTGATGCGGGCGGGACTCGAACCCGTAAATGCATAATAGTACTGTTCGTTTTGCAGTCCACAACTTAACCCATTTCACCACCGTACACGCACACACGATTCGGTAAAATGCTGCTGGCTGCACTGCTTACAGCAATGGAAAACGTTAAGCTGAATAACTTCTGTGTTTATTATTCGATTGTTACCAAATTTCTTAGAGATCATCTGGCTAGCTATAGTTATCATGTAAACCGAAAATGAACAATATGACATCAAAATTGCGCTTGTAATCAATGTTTTTTCGATTTACGGGGGCGGAAGGGGGCTTGGCCAAAATCCAAAATAAACTTGATCAGAGTGCAATAATAACACATATTGTCACCAAATTTGGTTGTCCTAGCTCTTATAATAGCTGAGATCTAGATTTTCACACGGACAGACAGACGGACAGACAGACAGACGGACAGACGGACATGGCTATATCGACTCGGCTGTTGATCCTGAGCCAGAGTATATATACTTTATGGGGTCGGAGGTGTCTCCTTCTGCCTGTTACATACATTTTCGGTTTGAACAAAGTTATAATACCCTTCTACTCTATGAGTAGCGGGTATAATTATATAAGAAAAAGCTGCGCTCTGACAATCGCACAGAGCTGATTTAAGAGACTGTCACTTCTCAACTTGTTAACTAAGTTCATTGCGAGCCGTTAATAAAATTTTAAATAAAATGCACCACCAATTAATGCATATTAAAAAATTAATGTATAAGTTCCTAACAAAAAAAAAAGAAAAAGCTTAAGCGGCATGAATTGGGAATCGAATTACGGGCCTGTCGGCTCAGGAGTTCATCGCTTTTTCACTAAGCTACTAACGCTGTTATTCAACAGCAGCAAAAATTTGCATTGTATGGCATTCTTATTATTTCCTGTACAAATAAAGAATTTGGGCTGCCGGAAGCGCGGTTTACAGCTAGAGAAAACATTAAACTGAATAGCTTCTTTGTTTATTATCCGATGGTTTCCAAATTTTCATCAGGCTAGCTATTATTATCATATGGTACAATATGGCATCAAAATTGCGTTTGTGTCAATTTTTTTCGATTTACAGGGGCGGAGGGGGCGTGGCCAAAATCCAAAATAAACTTGACCAGCGTGCAATAATAACACATATTGTCACCAAATTTGGTAGTCCTAGCTCTTATAATAGCTGAGATCTAGATTTTCACACGGACAGACAGACGGACATGGCTATATCGACTCGGCTGTTGATCCTGAGCCAGAATATATATACTTTTTGGGGTCGGAGGTGTCTCTGTCTGTCTGTTACACACATTTTCGGTTTGAACAAAGTTATAATACCCTTCTACTCTATGAGTAGCGGGTATAAACATACAATTATATAAAAACTAAAAATAAAAAAATATAAGAAAAAGCTGCGCTCTAACAATCGCACACAGCTGATTTAAGAGACTGTCACTCCTCCACTTGTTATCTAAGTTCATGGTGAGCCATTAAAAAATGATAAATAAAATGCACGACCACCAATTAATGCATATTCAATAATTAAAGTAAAAGTTCTTAAAAAAAAAGAAAAGCTTAAGCGGCATGAATTGGGAATCGAATTACGGGCCTGTCGGCTCAGGAGTTCATCGCTTTTTCACTAAGCTACTAACGCTGTTATTCAACAGCAGCAAAAATTTGCATTGTATGGCATTCTTATTATTTCCTGTACAAATAAAGAATTTGCGCTGCCGGAAGCGCGGTTTACAGCTAGGGAAAACATTAAACATTCTTTGTTTATTATCCGATTGTTTCCAAATTTTCATCAGGCTAGCTATTATTATCATATGGAACAATATGGCATCAAAATTGCGTTTGTGTCAATTTTTTTCGATTTACAGGGGCGGAAGGGGGCGTGGCCAAAATCCAAAATAAACTTGACCAGCGTGCAATAATAACACATATTGTCACCAAATTTGGTAGTCCTAGCTCTTATAATAGCTGAGATCTAGATTTTCACACGGACAGACAGACGGACATGGCTATATCGATTCGGCTGTTGATCCTGAGCCAGAGTATATATACTTTTTGGGGTCGGAGGTGTCTCCGTCTGTCTGTTACACACATTTTCGGTTTGAACAAAGTTATAATACCCTTCTACTCTATGAGTAGCGGGTAAAAGAACAAGTAAGAAAGCTACATTCGAGTGTGCTCGACTGTAATTTACCCGCTACCCAGCTGCTCGTACATCAAAATTATTTGCGGAACAATAAAGAACGGCCGCAATCATATTTTGACCGTAAAAGGCCATGGATTTACAATATTTATGCAAAGTCAAAATCTGAAATAAAAAAAAATAGTTTTTTGCACACATTTAATTTTTGATGCGGGTGGGACTCGAACCCATAAATGCATAATAGTTCTATTCGTTTTGCAGTCCACAACTTAACCTATTTAACCACCGTACACGCACACACTATTCGGCTGCTGGCAGCGCTGCTTACAGCTATGGAAAACGTTAAGCTGCATAACTTCTGTGTTTATTATCCGATTGTTATCAAAATTTCAGAGATCATCTGGCTAGCTATAGTTATCATGTAAACCGAAAATGAACAATATGACATCAAAATTGCGCTTGTAGTCAATGTTTTTTCGATTTACGGGGGCGGAAGGGGGCTTGGCCAAAATCCAAAATAAACTTGATCAGAGTGCAATAATAATACATATTGTCACCAAATTTGGTTGTCCTAGCTCTTATAATAGCTGAGATCTAGATTTTCACACGGACAGACAGACGGACAGACAGACAGACGGACAGACGGACAGACGGACAGACGGACATGGCTATATCGACTCGGCTGTTGATCCTGAGCCAGAGTATATATACTTTTTGGGGTCGGAGGTGTCTCCGTCTGTCTGTTACACACATTTTCGGTTTGAACAAAGTTATAATACCCTTCTACTCTATGAGTAGCGGGTATAAACATACAATTATATAAAAACTAAAAATAAAAAAATATAAGAAAAAGCTGCGCTCTAACAATCGCACACAGCTGATTTAAGAGACTGTCACTCCTCCACTTGTTAACTAAGTTCATTGTGAGCCATTAAAAAATGATAAATAAAATGCACGACCACCAATTAATGCATATTCAATAATTAAAGTAAAAGTTCTTAAAAAAAAGAAAAACTTAAGCGGCATGAACTGGGACTCGAACGACGGGCCTGTCGGTTCAGGAGTTCATCGCTTTCCACTAAGCTACTGATGCTGTTATCCAACAACTGCAAAAAGTTGCATTTTAAGGCATTCTTATTATTTCCTGTACAAATAAAGAATTTGCGCTGCCGGCAGCGCTGCTTACAGCTATGAAAAACGTTAAGCTGAATAACTTCTGTATTTATTATCCGATTGTTACCAAATTCTGAGATCATCTGGCTAGCTATAGTTATCATGTAAACCGAAAATGAACAATATGGCATCAAAATTGCCCTTGTAATCAATTTTTTTTCGATTTACGGGGGCGGAAGGGGGCGTGGCGAAAATCCAAAATAAACTTGATCAGCGAGCAATAATAATTTTGTCACCAAATTTGGTAGTTCTAGCTATTGTAATAGCTGAGATCTAGATTATCACAAGGACAGACAGACGGAGAGACGGTCAGACAGACAGACGGACTGACGGACATGGCTGTATCGACTCGGCTGTTGATCCTGAACCAGAATATATATATACTTTATGGGGTCGGAGGTGTCTCCTTCTGCCTGTTACATACATTATCGGTTTGAACAAAGTTATAATACCCTTCTACTCTATGAGTAGCGGGTAAAAAAGAACAAGTAAGAAAGCTACATTCGAGTGTGCTCGACTGTAATTTACCCGCTACCCAGCTGCTCGTACATCAAAATTATTTGCGGAACAATAAAGAACGGCCGCAATCATATTTTGACCGTAAAAGGCCATGGATTTACAATATTTATGCAAAGTCAAAATCTGAAATAAAAAAAAAATAGTTTTTTGCACACATTTAATTTTTGATGCGGGTGGGACTCGAACCCATAAATGCATAATAGTTCTATTCGTTTTGCAGTCCACAACTTAACCTATTTAACCACCGTACACGCACACACTATTCGGCTGCTGGCAGCGCTGCTTACAGCTATGGAAAACGTTAAGCTGCATAACTTCTGTGTTTATTATCCGATTGTTATCAAAATTTCAGAGATCATCTGGCTAGCTATAGTTATCATGTAAACCGAATATGAACAATATGGCATCAAAATTGCGCTTGTAATCAATTTTTTCGGATTACAGGGGCGGAAGGGGGCTTGGCCAAAATAAACTTGATCAGCGAGCAATAATAATTTTGTCACTAAATTTGGTAGTTCTAGCTATTATAATAGCTGAGATCTAGATTATCACAAGGACAGACAGACGGAGAGACAGACAGACGGACAGAAAGACATGGCAATATCGACTAGGCTGTTGATTCTGAGGCAGAATATATATACTTTATGGGGTCGGAGGTGTCTCCTTCTGCCTGTTAGATACATTTTCAGTTTGAACAAAGTTATAATACCCTTCTACTCTATGAGTAGCGGGTATAATAATATTTTGCACACATTTAATTTTTGAGGAAGGTGGGACTCGAACCCATAAATGCACAATAGCTCTGTTCGTTAGGCAGTCCACAACATAACCTATTTCACCACCGTACACGCACACACTATTCGGCACAATGCTGCAAGCAGAGCTGCCGGCAAAAAAAAATCCAAGATTTATCACTTAAACAGTAAAAATAAAAATGCTAAGAAACGATATGTGCCCTTTTAATACCTCTTCATATAATGGAATGTGTTCTAGAGCACTCTAACTTTTAGTAAATTTTGTTAAAACAAGTAAGAAAGCTACATTCGTGAGTGTTCGACTGTAATATACCCGCTACCCAGCTGCTTGTACAAAATTTATTTGCGGAACAAAAAAACGGCTACAATCATATTTTGACCGTAAAAGGCTATGGAGTTATAATATTTATGCAAAGTCAAAATATAAAATAAAAAAAAAAAAACATTTTTGCACACATTTAATTTTTAATGCGGGCGGGACTCGAACCCGTAGATGCATAATAGTACTGTACGTTTTGCAATCCACAACTGCCGGCAGCGCTGCTTACAGCTATGGAAAACGTTAAGCTGAATAACTTCTGTGTTTATTATCCGATTTTTACCAAATTTTCAGAGATCATCTGGCTAGCTATAGTTATCATGTAAACCGAAAATGAACAATATGGCATCAAAATTGCACTTGTTATCAATGTTTTTTCGATTTGCGGGGGCGGAAGGGGACGTGGCCAAAATCCAAAATAAACTTGATCAGCGTGCAATAATAGCACATATTGTCACCAAATTTGGTTGTCCTAGCTCTTATAATAGCTGAGATCTAGATTTTCACACGGACAGACAGACGGACAGACGGACATGGCTATATTGACTCGGCTGTTGATCCTGAGCCAGAATATATATACTTTATGGGGTAGGAGGTGTCTCCTTCTGCCTGTTACATACATTTTCGGTTTGAACAAAGTTATAATACCCTTCTACTCTATGAGTAGCGGGTATAAATATATAAGAAAAAGCTGCGCTCTGACAATCGCACAGAGCTGATTTAAGAGACTGTCACTTCTCAACTTGTTAACTAAGTTCATTGCGAGCCGTTAAAAAATTTTAAATAAAATGCACCACCAATTAATGCATATTAAAAAATTAAAGTATAAGTTCTTAAAAAAAAAAAGAAAAAGCTTAAGCGGCATGAATTGGGAATCGAATTACGGGCCTGTCGGCTCAGGAGTTCATCGCTTTTTCACTAAGCTACTAACGCTGTTATTCAACAGCAGCAAAAATTTGCATTGTATGGCATTCTTATTATTTCCTGTACAAATAAAGAATTTGCGCTGCCGGAAGCGCGGTTTACAGCTAGGGAAAACATTAAACATTCTTTGTTTATTATCCGATTGTTTCCAAATTTTCATCAGGCTAGCTATTATTATCATATGGAACAATATGGCATCAAAATTGCGTTTGTGTCAATTTTTTTCGATTTACAGGGGCGGAAGGGGGCGTGGCCAAAATCCAAAATAAACTTGACCAGCGTGCAATAATAACACATATTGTCACCAAATTTGGTAGTCCTAGCTCTTATAATAGCTGAGATCTAGATTTTCACACGGACAGACAGACGGACATGGCTATATCGACTCGGCTGTTGATCCTGAGCCAGAATATATATACTTTTGGGGTCGGAGGTGTCTCCGTCTGTCTGTTACACACATTTTCGGTTTGAACAAAGTTATAATACCCTTCTACTCTATGAGTAGCGGGTATAAACATACAATTATATAAAAACTAAAAATAAAAAAATATAAGAAAAAGCTGCGCTCTAACAATCGCACACAGCTGATTTAAGAGACTGTCACTCCTCCACTTGTTAACTAAGTTCATTGTGAGCCATTAAAAAATGATAAATAAAATGCACGACCACCAATTAATGCATATTCAATAATTAAAGTAAAAGTTCTTAAAAAAAAAGAAAAACTTAAGCGGCATGAACTGGGACTCGAACGACGGGCCTGTCGGTTCAGGAGTTCATCGCTTTCCACTAAGCTACTGATGCTGTTATCCAACAACTGCAAAAAGTTGCATTTTAAGGCATTCTTATTATTTCCTGTACAAATAAAGAATTTGCGCTGCCGGCAGCGCTGCTTACAGCTATGAAAAACGTTAAGCTGAATAACTTCTGTATTTATTATCCGATTGTTACCAAATTCTGAGATCATCTGGCTAGCTATAGTTATCATGTAAACCGAAAATGAACAATATGGCATCAAAATTGCCCTTGTAATCAATTTTTTCGATTTACGGGGGCGGAAGGGGGCGTGGCGAAAATCCAAAATAAACTTGATCAGCGAGCAATAATAATTTTGTCACCAAATTTGGTAGTTCTAGCTATTGTAATAGCTGAGATCTAGATTATCACAAGGACAGACAGACGGAGAGACGGTCAGACAGACAGACGGACTGACGGACATGGCTGTATCGACTCGGCTGTTGATCCTGAACCAGAATATATATATACTTTATGGGGTCGGAGGTGTCTCCTTCTGCCTGTTACATACATTATCGGTTTGAACAAAGTTATAATACCCTTCTACTCTATGAGTAGCGGGTAAAAGAACAAGTAAGAAAGCTACATTCGAGTGTGCTCGACTGTAATTTACCCGCTACCCAGCTGCTCGTACATCAAAATTATTTGCGGAACAATAAAGAACGGCCGCAATCATATTTTGACCGTAAAAGGCCATGGATTTACAATATTTATGCAAAGTCAAAATCTGAAATAAAAAAAAATAGTTTTTTGCACACATTTAATTTTTGATGCGGGTGGGACTCGAACCCATAAATGCATAATAGTTCTATTCGTTTTGCAGTCCACAACTTAACCTATTTAACCACCGTACACGCACACACTATTCGGCTGCTGGCAGCGCTTCTTACAGCTATGGAAAACGTTAAGCTGCATAACTTCTGTGTTTATTATCCGATTGTTATCAAAATTTCAGAGATCATCTGGCTAGCTATAGTTATCATGTAAACCGAATATGAACAATATGGCATCAAAATTGCGCTTGTAATCAATTTTTTTCGGATTACAGGGGCGGAAGGGGGCTTGGCCAAAATAAACTTGATCAGCGAGCAATAATAATTTTGTCACTAAATTTGGTAGTTCTAGCTATTATAATAGCTGAGATCTAGATTATCACAAGGACAGACAGACGGAGAGACAGACAGACGGATAGAAAGACATGGCAATATCGACTAGGCTGTTGATTCTGAGGCAGAATATATATACTTTATGGGGTCGGAGGTGTCTCCTTCTGCCTGTTAGATACATTTTCAGTTTGAACAAAGTTATAATACCCTTCTACTCTATGAGTAGCGGGTATAATAATATTTTGCACACATTTAATTTTTGAGGAAGGTGGGACTCGAACCCATAAATGCACAATAGCTCTGTTCGTTAGGCAGTCCACAACATAACCTATTTCACCACCGTACACGCACACACTATTCGGCACAATGCTGCAAGCAGAGCTGCCGGCAAAAAAAAATCCAAGATTTATCACTTAAACAGTAAAAATAAAAATGCTAAGAAACGATATGTGCCCTTTTAATACCTCTTCATATAATGGAATGTGTTCTAGAGCACTCTAACTTTTAGTAAATTTTGTTAAAACAAGTAAGAAAGCTACATTCGTGTGTGTTCGACTGTAATATACCTGCTACCCAGCTGCTTGTACAAAATTTATTTGCGGAACAAAAAAACGGCTACAATCATATTTTGACCGTAAAAGGCTATGGAGTTATAATATTTATGCAAAGTCAAAATATAAAATAAAAAAAAAAAAACATTTTTGCACACATTTAATTTTTAATGCGGGCGGGACTCGAACCCGTAGATGCATAATAGTACTGTACGTTTTGCAATCCACAACTGCCGGCAGCGCTGCTTACAGCTATGGAAAACGTTAAGCTGAATAACTTCTGTGTTTATTATCCGATTTTTACCAAATTTTCAGAGATCATCTGGCTAGCTATAGTTATCATATAAACCGAAAATGAACAATATGGCATCAAAATTGCACTTGTTATCAATGTTTTTTCGATTTGCGGGGGCGGAAGGGGACGTGGCCAAAATCCAAAATAAACTTGATCAGCGTGCAATAATAGCACATATTGTCACCAAATTTGGTTGTCCTAGCTCTTATAATAGCTGAGATCTAGATTTTCACACGGACAGACAGACGGACAGACGGACATGGCTATATTGACTCGGCTGTTGATCCTGAGCCAGAATATATATACTTTATTTGGTCGGAGGTGTCTCCTTCTGCCTGTTACATACATTTTCGGTTTGAACAAAGTTATAATACCCTTCTACTCTATGAGTAGCGGGTATAAAAACGACCGATAGCTCCATGGCATCTATACGATGTATCGGACCGTACCGGCTCGTTCCGCCTTATTTACAGCGTGCAGTAATAAGAAACATGTATACAAAGTTTCATGAAGGTAGCTGAAAAGGGGAGGCAAAAACTTTTTTTTGCAAAAAATAAGAAAAGTTCGGTCTCCCCCACCATGACACGCATGCATGGGAATCGAACCTTGGACCCATTACCTAAGACGTCCACCACTTCTCCATTCGGTCATTAAGCCATTACGCAAATTTTGCCAAAGTTACATTATGAGACCATTCGAAAATTCTTGCACGACAAAAACAAAGTCTGAATGCATGATGCGTGTTGTTGTTGCTATTTATTCTCATAACTTAAACATACAATTAAATAAAAAATAAAAATAAAAAAATATAAGAAAAAGCTGCGCCCTAACAATCGCACACAGCTGATTTAAGAGACTGTCACTTCTCTACTTGTTAACTAAGTTCATTGTGAGCCATTAAAAAAATTTTAAATGAAATGCACGACCACCAATTAATGCATATTCAAAAATTAAGGTATAAGTTCTTAAAAAAAAAAAGAAAAAGCTTAAGCGGCATGAACTGGGAATCGAACCACGGGCCTGTGGGTTGAGGAGTTGTACAAATAAAGACTTTCTTATTATTTCCTGTACAAATATAGAATTTGCGCTGCCGGCAGCGCTGCTTACAACGTTTTCCATAGCTGTAAGCAGTGCTGCCGGCAGCGCAAATTCGTTATTTGTACAGGAAATAATTAAAATGCCTTACAATGGAAATTATTGCAGTTGTTGGATAACAGCGTCAGTAGCTTAGTAGAAAAGCGATGAACTCCTGAACCGACAGGCCCGTGGTTCGATTCCCAGTTCATGCCGCTTACGCCTTTTCTTTTTTTATACCCGCTACTAATAGAGTAGAAGGGTATTATAACTTTGTTCAAACCGAAAATGTATGTAACAGGCAGAAGGAGACACCTCCGACCAAATAAAGTATATATATTCTGGCTCAGGATCAACAGCCGAGTCAATATAGCCATGTCCGTCTGTCCGTCTGTCTGTCCGTGTGAAAATCTAGATCTCAGCTATTATAGCTATAGCTAGAACTACCAAATGTGGTGACAGTATGTGTTATTATTGCACAATGGTCAAGTTTATTTTGGATTTTGGCCACGCCCCCATCCGCCCCTGTAAATCGAAAAAAATTGATTACAAGTGCAATTTTGATGCCATATTATTCACTTTCGGTTCATATAATAACTATATCTAGGCAGATGATCTCTAACAGTTTGGTAACAATCGGATAATAAACACAGAACTTATTCAGCTTAACGTTTTCCATAGCTGTAAGCAGCGGTGCCGGCAGCGCTGCTTGCAGCATTGTGCCGAATCGTGTGTGCGTGTACGGTGGTGAAATGGGTTAAGTTGTGGACTGCAAAACGAACAGTACTATTATGCATTTACGGGTTCGAGTCCCGCCCGCATCAAAAATTAAATGTGTGCAAAAATGTTTTTTTTTATTTTAAATTTTGACTTTGCATACATATTGTAAGTCCATAGCTTTTACGGTCAAAATATGATTGTAGCCGTTTTTTTTTGTTCCGCAAATAAATGAGCAGCTGGGTAGCGGGTATATTACAGTCGAGCACACTCGAATGTAGCTTTCTTACTTTTTTTTTAAGAACTTATACTTTAATTTTTGAATATGCATTAATTGGTGGTCGTGCATTTTATTTAAAATTTTTTTAATGGCTCACAATGAACTTAGTAAACAAGTGGAGAAGTGACATTCTCTTAAATCAGCTGTGTGCGATTGTTAGAGCGCAGGTTTTTCTTATATTTTTTATTTCAATGTATGTTTAAGTTATGAGAATAAATAGCAACAACAACACGCATTATGCATTCAGACTTTGTTTTTGTCGTGCAAGAATTTCCGAATGGTCTCATAATGTAACTTTGACAAAATTTGCGTAATGGCTTAATAACCGAATGGAGAAGTGATGGACCTCTTAGGTCATGGGTCCAAGGTTCGATTCCGCATGCATGCGGGTCATGGTGGGGGAGATCGAGCTTTTCTAATTTTTTGCAACGAAAAGTTTTTGCCTCCCTTTTTGAGCTACCTTCATGAAACTTTACATACATGTTTCTTATTGCTGCCCGCTGTAACTAAGTCGGAACGAGCCGGTGCCGACCGATACATCGTATAGATGCCATAGAACCTATCGGTCGTTTTTTTTAACAAAATTTATTAAAAGTTAGAGTGCTCTAGAAAACTTTCCATTTAAGTATATAAAGAATTATTAAAAGGGCACATATCGTTTTTTACATGCACGTATTCGATTAAAAGTCTTCAACAGGTAGTATTATTATTTTGACTGTTTAAGTGATGAATCTTGGATTTTTTTGGTACCTGAATAAAAGTTATACGTTTTCAATACTTTTTACTCCTTTTGCCGGCAGAGCTGCTTGCAGCATTGTGCCGAACAGTGTGTGCGTGTACGGTGATGAAATGGGTTAAGTTGTGGACTGCAAAACGTACAGAACTATTATGCATTTATGGGTTCGAGTCCCACCCGCATCAAAAATTAAATGTGCGCAAAAAATTATTTTTTTTATTTTAGATTTTGAATTTGCATAAATATTGTAAGTCCATGGCCTTTTACGGTCAAAATATGATTGTAGCCGTTCTTTATTGTTCCGCAAATAATTTTGATGTACGAGCAGCTTGGTAGCGGATATATTACAGTCGAGCACTTTCGAATGTAGCTTTCTTACTTGTTTTTTTTTTTAAACAGTGCGCACAAGATCGATTGTAACATTGGCTGTGTGGCACGGAGCTGGAGTCTTGCTGGAACCAAATGTTGTCCAAGTCCTCCTCTTCGATTTCCGGGAAGAACAAATCCGTTAACATGGCGCGGTAGCATTCGGCATTGACCGTAACGGCGCCCCTGCCGCACTTTCGAAGAAAAATGGGACAATGATGCCGCCGGCCACAGCAGCGATATTACCGGCAGTACGCACTTTTTTTGGTTTCTCACGCGTTGGTTTATCAATAATTGTCCCGGTTTCTCTCATTTTTTTCAAAAGAAAGCGCACATACGGAGCGGACAGTGCTTTGTAAATAATTAATTAGTTTTCGCACACATTCTGCAACATTACCATAATTTTCAAAGTAAAACTGCACTATTTTACCGCGTTCCTCAATCGTATACACAACCCTTTTCGTTCAGCGGAAGGATAAGACTAACTTTCTGTCAAATCAGATGGAACATCAGTGTTACCACACTCAAAATAATCACTCGTTCAAAAAAAAATGTTAGATGGCGGACCCTGTAATAGCTGAGATCTAGATTTTCACACGGACAGACAGATGGACAGACGGACATTGCTGTATCGACTCGGCTGTTGATCCTGAGCCAGAGGTGTCTCCTTCTACCTGTTACATACATTTTCGGTTAGAACAAAGTTATAATACCCTTCTACTCTATTCAGAGATCATCTGGCTAGCTATAGTTATCATGTAAACCGAAAATGAACAATATGGCATCAAAATTGCGCTTGTTATCAATGTTTTTTCGATTTACAGGGGCGGAAGGGGGCGTGGCCAAAATCCAAAATAAACTTGATCAGCGTGCAATAATAACACATATTGTCACCAAATTTGGTTGTCCTAGCTCTTATAATAGCTGAGATCTAGATTTTCACACGGACAGACAGACGGACAGACGGACATGGCTATATCGACTCGGCTGTTGATCCTGAGCCAGAATATATATACTTTATGGGGTCGGAGGTGTCTCCTTCTGCCTGTTACATACATTTTCGGTTTGAACAAAGTTATAATACCCTTCTACTCTATGAGTAGCGGGTATAAAAATAAAATTTTTTGAACACATTTATTTTTGATGCGGGTGCGACTCGAACCCATAAATGCATAATAGTTCTCTTCGTTATGCAGTTCACCACCGTACACGCACACACTATTCGGCGCAATGCTGCAATCAGCGCTGCCGGCAAAAGGAGTAAAAAGTATTGAAAACGTATAACTTTTATTCAGGTTCCAAAAAAATCCAAGATTTATCACTTAAACATTAAAAATAATAATTCTACCTGTCGAAGACTATAAATCGAATACGTGCATGTAAAAAACAATATGTGCCCTTTTAAGAATTCTTTATATACTTGAATGGAAAGTGTTCTAGAGCACTCTAACTTTTAAAAAATTTTGTTAAAAAAACGACCGATAGGTGGCATCTATACGATGTATCGGTCCGTACCAACTCGTTCCGACTTAGTTATAGCGGGCAGCAATAAGAAACATGTATACAAAGTTTCATGATGGTAGCTCAAAAAAGGAGGCAAAAACTTTTATTTGCAAAAAATAAGAAAATTTCGATCTCCCCCACCATGGCACGCATGCATGCGGAATCGAACCTTGGGCCCATTACCTAAGAGGTCCACCACTTCTCCATTCGGTCATTAAGCCATTACGCAAATTATGACAAAGTTACATTATGAGACCATTCGGAAATTCTTGCACGACAAAAACAAAGTCTGAATGCATGATGCGTGTTTTTGTTGATATTTATTCTCATAACTTAAACATACAATTAAATAAAAAATAAAAATAAAAATAAAAATAAAAAATAAAACAAAAAGCTGCGCTCTAACAATCGCACACAGCTTATTTAAGAGAATGTCACTTCTCCACTTGTTCACTAAGTTCATTGTGAGCCATTAAAAAAATTTTAAATAAAATGCACGACCACCAATTATTGCATATTTAAAAATAAAAGTATTGTTTCTTAAAAAAAAAAAAAATAAAAATCTTAAGCGGCATGAACTGGGAATCGAACCACGGGCCTGTCGATTCAGGAGTTCATCACTTTTCCACTAAGCTACTGACGCTGTTATCCAACAACTGGAAAATTTGCATTGTAAGGCATTCTTATTATTTCCTGTACAAATAAAGAATTTCTTATTATTTCCTGTACAAATAAAGAATTTGCGCTGCCGGCAGCGCTGCTTACAGCTATGGAAAACGTTAAGCTGAATAACTTCTGTGTTTATTATCCGATTGTTACCAAATTTTCAGAGATCATCTGGCTAGCTATAGTTATCATATAAACCGAAAATGAACAATAGGGCATCAAAATTGCGCTGGTAATCAATTGTTTTCGATTTACAGGGGCGAAATCCAAAATAAACTTGATCAGCGTGCAATAATAACACATATTGTCACCAAATTTGGTTGTCCTAGCTCTTATAATAGCTGAGATCTAGATTTTCACACGGACAGACAGACGGATAGACAGACAGACAGACGGACATAGCTATATCGACTCGGCTGTTAATCCTGAGCCAGAATATATATACTTTAGGGGGTCGGAGGTGTCTCCTTCTGCCTGTTACATACATTTTCGGTTTGAACAAAGTTATAACACACTTCTACTCTATGAGTAGCTGGTATAAAAAATAATTTTTTGCACACATTTAATTTTTGATGCGGGTGGGAGTCGAACCCATAAATGCATAATAGTTCTGTACGTAATGCAGTCCAAAACTTAACCGATTTCACCACCGTACACGCACACACTATTCGGCACAATGCTGCAAGCGGCGCCGCCGGCAAAAGGAGTAAAAAGTATTGAAAACGTAATCCTTTTATTCAGGTACCAAAAAAATCCAAGATTTATCACTTAAACAGTAATAATAATAATTCTACCTGTTGAAGACTATAAATCGAATACGTGCATGTAAAAAACGATATGTGCCCTTTTAATACCTCTTTATATACTTGAATGGAAAGTGTTCTAGAGCACTCTAACTTTTAATACATTTTTAGAAAAACGACCAATAGGTTCTATGGCATCTATACGATGTATCGGTCCGTACCGGCTCGTTCCGACTTAGTTACAGCGGGCAGCAATAAGAAACATGTAAGTTAACAACTGAATGTATTTGAATCAGCAACTAAGTAGTTTTACGTAAACAATACCCTAGCAACTAAGTAGCTCTACACAAACAATGCTGACGCGCCCAAAATGAGTTCAGCGCTCCGCGCTAAGAACGTCCAGCAGCGGTAATCGGACACTGCTTATTTGGAGTGCCGCATTGCGATGCATGGAATGCTGAGTCGGCTTGCCGACCACGATTGTATGGCGTGATGCATTGAAGCTAGGGTAGACTTATGCCTTTTAATATTCTTGTATTCAGTTTGGATAAAGATCTAGAAGCTAACGCTCAGATAATAAATACAGCTCCGGCACAAGCCGCAAATAACCTTTGATTATTATTCGATATAGTCGCTGAGCCACAAGGCCAGTGATTGGGAGAAGTAACCTCCCCAACATAATCGTCATATAATAATTAACTGCAGTATTGCTGCAGAATACCTTGGACGGCGACAGACGCCGCCGCCACGACGACAACCAGCACCCGCAGACACGCTGCCTGTGCCATCGAGGGATTATATCCAGCGCAACACCCAGTGAGACGATACTGGGACACCGCGGGATCACCCACTTATGATAATTGGCGCCCAACCGCATCAAACAATCTTAACAGACTAGTTAAACAAAACATGTAAGTTTGATGAATGAACTCAACGGCATACCCTCAAGAGTTTTAATGCAAAGAAAATCCAACAAAAAGTAAAGTAAACAGTGCAGAAAGCATTGCATACTTTGTGTGATTTATTTTTTCCGCTGCATACTTTCGTTGAAAATAAACTGTGTTGCATACCCCAAGTTACCTTATGTTCTTGCGGCTAAAAAATAAAAAAAATATTTTTTAATTGAAATCAACCAAGTTATTGTTTGTAAAAACCTGTTTTAAGATAAAATTGTCAACATTCATTATATTTCTCGCGCAACGAAATTTCGTTGCCTTACGAAAGCCGATCAATTGTGCTCGGCAGAAATATATTTGTGTAGTGCCAACCATTAGTCAATGAGTTGGGCAAGTGAGTATAGAAATATTAAAGTCGAATACGATAGTGACGACGGGTGGGATTTACAAACACAAGGCTTTCAACCTACGGCAAACAACAATACAGACATGGACTCTGCTCAATTACAGGCAATAATTAACCAGGCCTTACCCCAGCAAGAAGCTAGGCTGAAACAGGAATTCCAAACGCAGTTAAACGAAGTTAAGCATCAGATGCAGAGCTTGAGTGTGAAAGCACCGCAAGTGGAAGCATACAAGAGAATAACAGTAGACCCAAATATTCAATGTGAAGTCAAGCTTGACATTGTAAAGACCATGCCAGATTTTATGGGAGATCAGGACGACTATGTGTCGTGGCGACAGTCAGCTGTGGACGCATATGAGATCTTCAAACCATATCAAGGCAGCTTGGCGCACTACCAAGCCGTTTTGGTTATCAGAAATAAGATCAGGGCATTGGCAAGAGGGCTACTAGTTGCCCATAACACAGTCTTGAATTTCGATGCCATAATTGCTCGATTGCACCTACACTGACAAAACGTCGCTGCGTGTCCTGCGGCAAGGAATCGATGCAGTCAGGCAAAGAGAACTTAGCCTGATGGAGTACTACGACGACGTAGAGAAACGATTAACACTAATAACAAATAAAATTGTTATGACACACGAACCCGACAGTGCTATTCTCTTCAATAATGAAGTTTGACAAGATGCACTTCACGCGTTCGTTGCAGGTCTCAGGAAACCCTTGAGAGCCATAGTCTTGCCAGCTCAGCCCAAGGATTTGCCCTCAGCTTTAGCTTTTGCTAAAGCTTCCGAGGCAACCATAGAACGCAGTGCGTTTGCTGCC
Source organism: Zaprionus ghesquierei (assembly GCA_018904095.1). Classification (NCBI taxonomy): domain Eukaryota; kingdom Metazoa; phylum Arthropoda; class Insecta; order Diptera; family Drosophilidae; genus Zaprionus; species Zaprionus ghesquierei. The sequence goes on from JAEIGP010000699.1 coordinate 171,181, forward strand.
ACATACGCAAAGGCTCTAGAGGATAGGGCTCTCACCTATGAGCAGCGCAAAAATCAAAGCCGCTCGCAAGAGTCGCAGGGAAAAAATAGCAGGGCTGAAGACGGCCAGGGAAAAAACCCTCATTTTTATAAAAAACAGAATAGGCCTCAACAAAGTAATGCGTCCCATAACACAAACTCTGACCATAACCAGTCATCTGAGCCCATGGAGTTAGGCTCCACTATGACTCAGCATAGACAGCCGACCTCTTTCGGAGGCGGTCAGCCTGCAAACGCCAAGAGCGAGAATATTTGGGGTCAGAAAAGATCTGGTTCCATTCCATTCATGGTTCTAACAGGGTTCGCCAGAAATATCTAATGAACATTTTTGGAAAAACAGCTGCGTTCTTCCTTTTAGACGCGCTGACACCCTTTGATGGCATCATTGGTTTTGACTTTCTAGCTCAAGTAGGAGCGAAACTGGACGCAGAGAAAGGTACGATAAATTATGGTTCTGTTTCTGAGAAGCTACAGCATCATAGTTGCGACAATGTAAATTTCACTAACGCGGATGACATTGTCGTACCAGAGTCTGCAAAAGTTGAATTTCAAAGCATGATCAAAAACAGATCTAAGGCATTTTCAGCCTCTAACGAGGCACTGCCGTTTAACACTTCCGTTGTTGCCACAATTCGCACAAGCGATGATAAGCCGGTATACTCTAAACTATACCCGCACCCCATGGGCGTATCTGAATTTGTGAAGCGAGAAATCACAGATTTATTGCAAAAGAGCATTATTAGAACGTCAAAGTCGCCTTACAACAACCCAACATGGGTAGTGGACAAAAAAGGCCATGATGATCTGGGTAACAAGAATAAGCGTTTGGTTATTGACTTTAGAAAGCTCAACGAAAAGACCATCGCTGATAAATACCCAATGCCAAACATTTCCATGATTCTGGCAAATCTAGGTAAAGCTAAATACTTTACAACATTAGATTTAAAGTCAGGCTATCACCAGATATACTTGGCCGAGCATGACCGTGAGAAAACCTCTTTCTCGGTAAATGGCGGAAAGTATGAGTTTTGTCGATTACCGTTCGGTTTGAAGAGTGCGGGAAGCATCTTCCAAAGAGCGATCGACGATGTCCTGCGAGAACAAATTGGCAAATCATGCTATGTTTACGTAGATGACGTCATTATTTTTTCTGAAAATGAAAAGGACCATGTTAGGCACATAGATTGGGTTTTAAAAAGCCTATGTGATGCCAACATGAAGGTTTCCAACGAAAAAACACACTTTTTTAAGCAAAGTGTTGAATATCTGGGATTCATTGTAACCAATGGTGGTGCAAAAACCGACCCAGAAAAAGTAAGAGCCATTAAAGAATACCCAGAACCGACAAATCTGTATGAGCTTAGGTCATTTTTGGGTCTAGCTAGTTACTATCGATGTTTAGTTAAAGACTTCGCGGCAATCGCGAGACCTTTGACAAGCCTGCTGAAAGGAGAGAACGGCTCTATCAGCAAACACATGTCTAGGAAAACTCCTATTGACTTCGGTGACTTGCAGAGAGATGCATTCGAGAGGCTGAGAAATGTTTTAGCTTCCGAAGATGTAGTTCTCAGATACCCTGATTTCAGAAAGCCATTCGATCTGACAACGGATGCTTCCGCGAACGGTATCGGCGCGGTTCTGTCGTAAGAAAAAAGACCTATTACGATGATCTCTAGGACCCTTAAAGAATGCGAATCACACTATGCCACGAATAAAAGAGAATTATTGGCCATAGTGTGGGCAAGTTACAGCACTATCTGTACGGCACTCGAGATATAAACATTTATACAGACCACCAGCCTTTGACATTTGCGGTGTCCGATCGGAATCCAAATCCGAAGATAAAAAGATAGAAAGCGTATATTGACGATCATAACGCAAAAATCCATTACAAACCGGGTAAAGAAAATCATGTGGCCGACGCGCTCTCCAGACAAAATATTAACGCTTTACAAGATGAGCCTCAGTCAGACGCTGCGACTATTCACAGTAAACTTTCACTGACCTACACGGTCGAAACGACAGACCAACCATTGAACTGCTTCAGAAATCAAATTGTTCTAGAAGAAGCACGTTTCCAGCTAAAACGAAGCTTAGTGTTGTTTCGTAGCAAAACTCGCCACTTGATTAATTTCGCCGACAAGAGCGGCATTTTAAAAATGCTCAAAGAAGTAGTGAACCCCGACGTCGTAAATGCGATACACTGCGACTTACCCACTTTGGCAAGCTTCCAACATGAATTAATTGCTCATTACCCTGCCACACAGTTTCGCTATTGTAAGAATGTCGTTATGGACGTTACCAATAGAAACGAACAGTTCGAAGTGGTCACTGCAGAAAACAATCGCGCGCACAGAGCGGCTCAGAAAAATGTCAAGCAGGTCCTCCGCGACGAAAGAAGTTGTTGCAAATTGTAGAGTATGCACCAAAGCCAAATACGACAGGCACCCAAAAAAGCAAGAGCTCGGGGAAACACCCATACCAAGCTATACCGGCGAAATGTTACACATTGACATCTTTTCAACCGATAGGAAGCAATTCCTAACATGCGTTGACAAGTTCTCGAAGTTTGCAGTGGTACAACCAGTGCAGTCCAGAACAATAGTGGACATCACAGGGCCCTTGCTTCAAGTCGTAAATTTGTTTCCTAAAATCAGAACAATATACTGCGACAATAAGGCCGCCTTCAATTCCGAGACTATCACCTCCTTGCTTAGAAATAACTACCGTATTGACATTGTGAACGCGACACCGCTTCATAGCTCGTCAAACGGTCAAGTGGAACGATTCCACAGCACCTTGACGGAAATCGCCAGGTGCCTTAAGCTAGACAAAAAAATCAGCGATACCGTAGAACTGATCTTGAGGGCTACGGTAGAATATAACAAGACGCTGCACTCGGTCACTCGTGAGAAACCGGTCGAGATCCTTCGCACCGAATCCAACGATCGCTGCCTGGTCATTAAAAACAGGCTGACAAAAGCCCAGCAGAACAACATCGAAAGATGTAACCCTGCTAGACAAAACCGCGTTTTTGAAGTAGGGGAAGAGGTTTTTGTCAAAAATAACAAAAGGTTAGGGAACAAACTAACCCCGCTTTGCACGGAACAAAAAGTGCAGGCAGACCTGGGAACGTTTGTTCTCATTAAGGGGAGGGTGGTCCATAAGGACAACCTCAAATAGGCCCCCACTCATAATTTGTAGTAAGTAACATTATCAAATAGTAACTAGAGTTTTAAATAGTAACTAGAGATAAGATAAAACACCGTAGTCTCACTCTACGTTTGGATTGCAGGTTCGTCCTCACGACGCTCATCACCCTAGCAGTGGCAAATGCACGGATTACTGACTTTTCTCACGCCAACTACATCCCAGTCGTAGACGGAGATGTGCTTGTGTTTGAGCAACGCGACTGCTTGAGGCACTCGAGCAGTCTGTCCGAATTTAGAAAGTCCGAAACTTTTCCGCTATCGCATATGCGTAAATTACTTGACGTTGATACAGATCATCTCAGAACCCTATTGTCCGTGCTCAGAATACACCATAGAATTGCGAGAAGCTTAGATTTCTTGGGGACAGCGGGAACTCCGGATGCCTCAGTTTTCCTGAAGATCAAGATGACGGAGGCTCAGTTGATAGATTCAAATTCTAGACAGATCGCCATAAACACCAAGACCCAGGATCAAATAAATAAACTTACGGACACAATCAACAAAATTATCAAAGCCCGAAAAAATGATTTGGTCGACACTCCACATTTATATGAGGCTCTTCTAGCAAGAAACAGAATGTTAACGACAGAAATTCAAAATTTAATTCTTACAATAACTTTGGCAAAGGCCAACATAGTAAACCCCACGATTCTTGATCATGCCGATCTGGGATCACTCATTGAACAAAACACACCTATAGTTAGTTTGTTAGAAGCTTCAAAAATTAGAATCCTCCAATCCGATGACATAGTTCACATATTAATAGCTTATCCTAGGGTAAAAATCCGCTGTAAGAAGGTCTCCGTCTACCCGGTGTCACATCAACAAGTAATCCTACGGCTTGATGATGACACGTTGGCGGAATGCCCAGAAGATACTTTCGCCGTCACCGAGTGCACTGAGACCACGCACAACACCTTCTGCGAACGCTCTCGTCGTGAGACCTGAGCTCGCTCACTCCATGCTGGTAGCACGGCCCAATGCCACACTCAACCCAGCCACTTGAGGGCAGTGATGCCTATAGATGACGCCATCATCATCATCAACGAGGCGACGGCTCGCATCAGTACGGATGGCGGCCCGGAGGGCTTGTGGGGAACGACGAATTAACGATCGGCGACAATCAATGGCACCGAATTCGTGAATCTCAAAAGACGTTGAACAAGCAGCCTGGCGTAGTGAGATCGCCGCTTTTGAACATTGTCGGTCATGACCCGGTGCTAGGGTTTCAAAGACGAGGTCGACGCTGCAGGCTCTCCCAAATTCTGGTTCGTGGTTCGCTTGGTTGGTTGGTTGGTTCGCTCATCCTTTTTCTGGCATTAAGGAGAAGACGAGCCTCTGCCGAAATACAGCGAGCGATCGACAACTTTAATAAAACCGAGGACGCTGATAAATCTGAGGGTGGGGGGGGGGGGGGGGTAGTTAACAACTGAATGTATTTGAATCAGCAACTAAGTAGTTTTACGTAAACAGTACCCTAGCAACTAAGTAGCTCTACACAAACAATGCTGACGCGCCCAAAATGAATTCAGCGCTCCGCGCTAAGAACGTCCAGCAGTGGTAATCGGACACTGCTTATTTGGAGTGCCGCATTGCGATGCATGGAATGCTGAGTCGGCTTACCGACCACGATTGTATGGCGTGATGCATTGAAGCTAGGGTAGACTTATGCCTTTTAATATTCTTGTATTCAGTTTGGAAAAAGATCTAGAAGCTAACGCTCAGATAATAAATACAGCTCCGGCACAACCCGCAAAAACCTTTTGATTATTATTCGATATAGTCGCTGAGCCACAAGGCCAGTGATTGGGAGAAGTAACCTCCCCAACATAATCGTCATATAATAATTAACTGCAGTATTGCTGCAGAATACCTTGGACAGCGACAGACGCCGCCGCCACGACGACAACCAGCACCCGCAGACACGCTGCCTGTGCCATCGAGGGATTATATCCAGCGCAACACCCAGTGAGACGATACTGGGACACCGCGGGATCACCCACTTATGATAATTTGTATACAAAGTTTCATGAAGGTAGCTCAAAAAGGGAGGCAAAAACTTTTCTTTGCAAAAAATAAGAAAAGTTCGATCTCCTCCACCATGACACGCATGCATGCGGAATCGAACCTTGGACCCATTACCTAAGAGGTCCACCACTTCTCCATTCGGTCATTAAGCCATTAAAACTTAAAACTTACATTATGAGACCATTCGGAAATTCTGCACGACAAAAACAAAGTCTGAATGCATGATGCGTGTTGTTGTTGCTATTTATTCTCATAACTTAAGCATACAATTAAATAAAAAATAACAAGTAAGAAAGCTACAGTCGAGTGTGCTCGACTGTAATATACCCGCTACCCAGTTGCTGGTACATAATTTATTTGCGGAACAATAAAGAACGGCTACAATCATATTTTGACCGTTAAAGGCCATGGACTTACAATATTTATGCAAAGTCAAAATCTAAAATAAAAAAAATAATTTTTTGCACACATTTAATTTTTGATGCGGGTGGGAATCGAAGCCGTAAAAGCATAATAGTTCTGTTCGTTATGCAGTCCACAACTTAACCCATTTCACCACCGTACACGCACACTATTCGCCACAATGCTGCAAGAAGCGCTGCCGCAAAAGGAATAAAAAGTATTGAAAACGTATAACTTTTATTCTGGTACCAAAAAAAAATCCAAGATTTATCACTTTAGTAAAAATAATAATTCTATCTGTTGAAGACTATAAGACGAATACGTGCATGTAAAAAACGATATGTGCCCTTTTAATACCTCATTATATACTTGAATGGAAAGTGTTCTAGAGCACTCTAACTTTTATTAAATTTTGTTTAAAAAACGACCGATAGCTTCTATGGCATCTATACGATGTATCGGTCCGTACTGGCTCGTTTCGACTTATTTATTATACGTGTATACAAAGTTTCATGAAGGTAACTCAAAAAGGGAGGCAAAAACTTTTTTTGAAAAAAATAAGAAAAGTTCGATCTCCCCCACTATGACACGCATGCATGTGGAATCGAACCTTGGACCCATTGCCTAAGAGGTCCACCACTTTTCCATTCGGTCATTAAGCCATTAAAACTTAAAACTTACATTATGAGACCATTCGGAAATTCTGCACGACAAAAACAAAGTCTGAATGCATGATGCGTGTTGTTGTTGCTATTTATTCTCATAACTTAAGCATACAATTAAATAAAAAGAAAAATAATAATAATAATAATAATAATTTTAAATAAAATGCACGACCACCAATTAATGCATATTCAAAAATTAAAGTAAAAGTTCTTAAAAAAAAAAAGAAAAAGCTTAAGCGGCATGAACTGGGAATAGAACCACGGGTCTGTTCATCGCTTTTCCACTAAGCTATTGACGCTCTTATTCAAAAATTGCAAAAATTTGCATTGTAAGGCATTCCTATTATTTCCTGTACAAATAAAGAATTTGCGCTGCCGGCAGCACTGCTTACAGCTGTGTTTATTATCCGATTGTTACCGAATTTTCAGAGATCATCTGCCTAGCTATAGTTATCATGAAAACCGAAAATGGCACCAAAATTGCGCTTGTAATCAAATTTTTTTCGATATACAGGGGCGGAAAGGGGCTTGGCCAAAATCCAAAAAAAATTTATCAGCGTGCAATAATAACACATTTTGTCACAAAATTTCATCTGCGCATGATTTATAGGAACCATCATGCCATATTTAGTGTCTGTAACTGTAACACTTTCCTTAATATTAAAAAATTATCGATTTGCGTGGGAGGTGGGCGTGGCACTCCAAGTTTGAAATAAACTTGATCTGCGTATGGTGAACAGGAACCATCAAGTCAAATTTGGTGTCTCTAGCTTTTGTAATAGCTGAGATCTCGACGTTCATACAGTCAGACGGACAGACGGACGGACGGACAGACGGACATGGCTCAATCGACTCGGCTGTTGATCCTGAGCCAGAACATAGTATATATATATATGGAGTCTGCCATGTCTCCTTCTGCCTGTTACATACTTTTGCACAAACTTAGTATACCATTTTTGACCATTTTCAATGGTCGAATGGTAAAAAAATAATTTTTTGCACACATTTAATTTTTGATGCGGGTGGGACTCGAACCCATAAATGCATAAAAGTTCTTTTCGTTTTGCAGTCTACAACTTAACCCATTTCACCACTGTACACACACACATTATTCGGCACAATGTTGCAAGCAGCGCTGCTACAAAAGGAGTAAAAAGTATTGAAAACGTATAACTTTTATTCAGGTACCAAAAAAATCCAAGATTTATCACTTAAACAGTAAAAATAATAATTATATATAATGAGGACTATAAATCGAATACGTGCATGTGAAAAACGATATGTGCCCTTTAAATACCTCTTTATATACTTGAATGGAAAGTGTTCTAGAGTACTCTAACTTTTAATAAATTTTGTTAAAACAAGTAAGAAAGCTACAGTCGAGTGTGCTCGACTGTAATATACCCGCTACCCAGCTGCTTGTACAAATGCCGGCAGCGCTGCTTACAGCTATGGAAAACGTTAAGCTGAATAACTTCTGTGTTTATTATCCGATTGTTACCAAATTTTCAGAGATCATCTGGATGTCTATAGTTATCATGTAAACCGAAAATTAACAATATGGCATCAAAATTGCACTTGTTATCAATGTTTTTTCGATTTGCGGAGGCGGAAGGGGGCGTGGCCAAAATCCAAAATAAACTTGATCAGCGTGCAATAATAACACATATTGTCACCAAAGTTGGTTGTCCTAGCTCTTATAATAGCTGAGATCTAAATTTTCACACGGACAGACAGACGGACAGACGGACATGGCTATATCGACTCGGCTGTTGAGCCAGAATATATATACTTTTTGGGGTCGGAGGTGTCTCCTTCTGCCTGTTACATACATTTTCGGTTTGAACAAAGTTATAATACCCTTCTATAGCATGTATACGATGTATCGGTCCGTACCGGGTCGTTCCGACTTATTTACAGCGGGCAGCAATAAGAAACATGTATACAAAATTTCATGAAGGTAGCTCAAAAAGGGAGACAAAAACTTTTTTTTAAAAGTTCGATCTCCCCCCCCCATGACCCGCATACGAGCGGAATCGAACCTTGGACCCATTAAACGCCATTAAACGAATTCGCAAATTTGGCCAAAGTTACATTATGAGACCATTCGGAAATTCTTGCACGACAAAAACAAAGTCTGAATGCATGATGCGTGTTGTTGTTGATATTTATTCTCATAACTTATACATACAATTAAATAAAAAAGAAAAATAAAACAAGTAAGAACGGCTACAGTCAAGTGTTGACTATATAAGACCATGGATTTTTTAAGTTTAGGAAAAAATTCGGATTGAGAAACTGTTATTAAACGTGTTTTTTAAAGAAATATAATAAACAACAAATATAATTTTCAGTTAGACGCCAAGCAGTTCAAGCAGTTGAAAAAAAACACTTCATGAAAAAAACAATGCTTGCCTGCTTGCAGTGGGCGCAGTGCAAATCTACATGAAATGTTGAATAACTTTTTTGTTTATTATCTGATCGGAACCAAATTTTCAGCGATCGTTTAGGTGATAGTTTATCATATACACCAATACTGTATACTGTAGCTTTTTTATTGCGCTTGCTATACGGTTTAGCGATTTGCGGGGGCGGAAGTAGGCGTGGCAAAAATTTTATTAAAAATTTTACAGCGTATGATTCACATAAGTGTCGCCACTAAATTTGGTGGCTCTAGCTTTTTAAGTTTCTGAGTTATAGGCTCTGGCTATTCGGTTTATCGATTTGCGGGGGGAGGTAGGCGTGGCCCAAATTTTAATAAAAATTTTACAGCGTATGACCTACATGAGTGTTGTCACCAAATTTCGTGGCTCTAGCTTTTTCAGTTTCTGCGATATAGGCGTTCATACAGACGGACAGACGGTCAGACGGTCAGACGGACGGACGGACATACAGACATGGCTTAATCGACTCGGCTAGTGAACCTGAGCAAGAATATATATTCCTCTCCTCCTTCTGCCAGTTACGCACATTTCGACAAACACAATAGATCATGAATTTTTTTTAAAATCTATGGTCTAAAAATATAAGAAAAAGCTGCGCTCTTACAGTCGCACACAGCTGATTAAAGAGACTGTCACTTCTCCACTTGTTAACTAAGTTCATTGTGAGCCATTAAAAAATTGTTAAATAAAAGGCACGACCACTAATTAATGCATATTTAAAAATTAAAGTAAAAGTTCTTAAAAAAATAAGAAAGAAGTAAGAAAGCTACATTCGAGTGTGCTCGACTGTAATATACCCGGCCATAATCATATTTTGACGAGTTCCTGCCGCTTAAGGTTTTATTTACCCGCTACTCATAGAGTAGAAGGGTATTATAACTTGTTCAAACCGAAGATATATGTAACAGGCAGAAGAAGAGACCTTCGACCCCATAAAGTATATATATTCTAGCTCAGGATCATCAGCCGAGTCGATACAGCCATGTCCGTCTCTCCGTCTGTTTGTCTGTCCGTCTGTCTGTCCGTCTGTCTGTCCGTGTGAAAATCTAGATCTTAGCTATTATAAGAGCTAGAACTACCAAATTTGGTGACAGTATGTATTATTATTGCACGCTGATCGATTTATTTTGGATTTTGGCCACGCCCCCTTTCGCCCCTGTAAATCGAAAAACATTGATTTCAGATGATCTCTGAAAATTTGGTAACAATCGGATAATAAACACAGAAGTTATTCAGCTTAACGTTTTCCATAGCTGTAAGCAGCGCTGCCGCCAGCGCAAAATCTTTATTTGTACAGGAAATAATAAGGCTGCCTTACAATGCAAATTTTTGCAGTTGTTGGATAACAGCGTCAGTAGTTTAGTGGAAAAGCGATGAACTCCTGAACCGACAGGCCCGTGGTTCGATTCCCAGTTCATGCCACTTAGCTCTTTCTTTTTAGACCCGCTACTCGTAGAGTAGAAGGGTATTATAACTTTGTTCAAACCAAAAATGTATGTAACTGGCAGAAGGAGACACTTCCGACCCCATAAAGTATATATATTCTGGCTCAGGATCAACAGCCGAGTCGATATAGCCATGTCCGTCTGTCCGTCTGTCTGTCCGTGTGAAAATATAGATCTCAGCTATTATAAGTGCTAGAACTACCAAATTTGGTGACAATATGTATTATTATTGCACGCTGATCAAGCTTATTTTGGATTTTGGCCACGCCCCCTTCCACCCCTGTAAATCGAAAAAAATTGACAATTTTGATGCCATATTGTTAATTTTCGGTTTATATGATAACAATAGCTAGCCAGATAATCTCTGAAAATTTGGTAACAATCGGATAATAAGCACAGAAGTTCTTCAGCTTAACGTTTTCCATAGCTGTAAGCAGCGCTGCCGGCAGCGCAAATTCTTTATTTGTAGAGAAAATAATAAGAATGCCTTACAATGCAAATTTTTGCAGTTGTTGAATAACAGCGTCAGTAGCTTAGTGGAAAAGTGATGATCTCCTGAACCGACAGGCCAGTGGTTCGATTTCCAGTTCATACCGCTTAAGCTTCTTCTTTTTTTAAGAACTTATACTTTAATTTTTGAACATGCAATACGTGCATTTTATTTAAAATTTTTTAAATGGCTCACAATGAACTTAGTTAACAAGTGGAGAAGTGACAGTCTCTTAAATCAGCTGTGTGCGATTGTTAGAGCGCAGCTTTTTATACCCGCTACTCATAGAGTAGAAGGGTATTATAACTTTGTTCAAACCGAAAATGTATGTAACTGGCAGAAGGAGACACCTCCGACCCCATAAAGTATATATATTCTGGCTCAGGATCAACAGCCGAGTCAATATAGCCATGTCCGTCTGTCCGTCTGTCTGTGTGTCCGTCTGTCTGTCTGTCCGTGTGAAAATCTGGATCTCAGCTATTATAAGAGCTAGAACTACCAAATTTGGGAACAGTATGTGTTATTATTGCACGCTGATCAAGTTTATTTTGGATTTTGGCCACGCCCCCTTCCGCCCCTGTAAATCGAAAAAAATTGATTACAAGCACAATTTTGATGCCATATTGTTCATTATCGATTTATATGATAACTATAGCTAGCTAGATAATCTCTGAAGTTATTCGGCTTAACGTTTTCCGTAGCTGTAAGCAGCGCTGCCGGCAGCGCAAATTCTTTATTTGTACAGGAAATAATTAAAATGCCTTACAATGCAAATTATTGCAATTGTTGCATAACAGCGTCAGTAGCTTAGTGGAAAAGCGATGAACTCCTGAACCGACAGGCCCGTGGTACGATTCCCAGTTCATGCCGCTTAAGCCTTTTCTTTTTTTATACCCGCTACTCACAGAGTAGAAGGGTATTATAACTTTGTTCAAACCGAAAATGTATGTAACAGGCAGAAGGAGACACCTCCGACCCCATAAAGTATATACATTCTGGCTCAGGATCAACAGCCGAGTCGATATAGCCATGTCCGTCTGTCCGTCTGTCTGTCTGTCCGTGTGAAAATCTGGATCTCAGCTATTATAAGAGCTAGAACTACCAAATTTGGTGACAATATGTATTATTATTGCACGCTGATCAAGCTTATTTTGGATTTTGGCCACGCCCCCTTCCGCCCCTGTAAATCGAAAAAAATTGATTACAAGCACAATTTTGATGCCATATTGTTCATTATCGATTTATATGATAACTATAGCTAGCTAGATAATCTCTGAAGTTATTCGGCTTAACGTTTTCCGTAGCTGTAAGCAGCGCTGCCGGCAGCGCAAATTCTTTATTTGTACAGGAAATAATTAAAATGCCTTACAATGCAAATTTTTGCAGTTGTTGGATAACGGCGTCAGTAGCTTAGTGGAAAAGTGATGATCTCCTGAACCGACAGGCCCGTGGTTCGGTTCCCAGTTCATGCCGCTTAAGCTTTTTCTTTTTTTAAGAACTTATACTTTAATTTTTGAACATGCAATAATTGGTGGTCGTGCATTTTATTTAAAATTTTTTTAATGGCTGAATGAACTTAGTTAACAAGTGGAGAAGGGACAGTCTCTTAAATCAGCTTTGTGCGATTGTTAGAGCGCAGCTTTTTATACCCGCTACTCATAGAGTAGAAGGGTATTATAACTTTGTTCAAACCGAAAATGTATGTTACTGGCAGAAGGAGACACCTCCGACCCCATAAAGTATATATATATTCTGGCTCAGGATCAACAGCCGAGTCAATATAGCCATGTCCGTCTGTTTGTCTGTCTGTCTGTCCGTCTGTCTGTCTGTCCGTGTGAAAATCTGGATCTCAGCTATTATGAGAGCTAGAACTACCAAATTTGGTAACAGTATGTGTTATTATTGCACGCTGATCAAGTTTATTTTGGATTTTGGCCACGCCCCCTTCCGCCCCTGTAAATCGAAAAAAATTGATTACAAGCACAATTTTGATGCCATATTGTTCATTACCGGTTTATATGATAACTATAACTAGCTAGATGATCTCTGAAGTTATTCGGCTTAACGTTTTCCGTAGCTGTAAGCAGCGCTGCCGGCAGCGCAAATTCTTTATTTGTACAGGAAATAATTAAAATGCCTTACAATGCAAATTATTGCAGTTGTTGGATAACAGCGTCAGTAGCTTAGTGGAAAAGCGATGAACTCCTGAACCGACAGGCCCGTGGTACGATTCCCAGTTCATGCCGCTTAAGCCTTTTCTTTTTTTATACCCGCTACTCACAGAGTAGAAGGGCATTATAACTTTGTTCAAACCGAAAATGTATGTAACAGGCAGAAGGAGACACCTCCGACCCCATAAAGTATATATATTCTGGCTCAGGATCAACAGCCGAGTCGATATAGCCATGTCCGTCTGTCTGTCCGTGTGAAAATCTGGATCTCAGCTATTATAAGAGCTAGGACTACCAAATTTGGTGACAATATGTGTTATTATTGCACGCTGATCAAGTTTATTTTGGATTTTGGTTACGGCCCCTTCCGCCCCCGTAAATCGAAAAAACATTGATTACAAGCGCAATTTTGATGCCATATGTTCATTTTCGGTTTACGGTTTGGTAACAATCGGATAATAAGCACAGAAGTTATTCAGCTTAACGTTTTCCATAGCTGTAAGCAGCGCTGCCGGCAGCATAATGTAACTTTGGCAAAATTTGCGTAATGGCTTCATGACCGAATGGAGAAGTGGTGGACCTCTTAGGTAATGGGTCCAAGGTTCGATTCCCATGCATGCGTGTCATGGTGGGGGAGACCGCACTTTTCTTATTTTTTGCAAAGAAAAGTTTTTGCCCCCCCTTTTGAGCTACCTTCATGAAACTTTGTATACATGTTTCTTATTACTGCACGCTGTAAAAAAGTCGGAACGAGCCGGTACGGACCGATACATCGTATAGATGCCATAGAACCTATCGGTCGTTTTTTTTTAACAAAATTTATTATAAGTTAGAGTGCTCTAGAACACTTTCCATTCAAGTATATAAAGAGGTATTAAAAGGGCACATATCGTTTTTTACACGCACGTATTCGATTTATAGTCTTCAACAGGTAGAACTATTATTTTTACTGTTTAAGTGATAAATCTTGGATTTTTTTGGTACCAGAATAAAAGTTATACGTTTTCAATACTTTTTACTCCTTTTGCCGGCAGCGCTGCTTGCAGCATTGTGCCGAATAGTGTGTGCATGTTGTGGACTGCATAACGAACAGAGCTATAATGCATTTATGGGTTCGAGTCCCACCCGCATCAAAAATTAAATGTGTGGAAAAAGTTATTATACCCGCTACTCATAGAGTAGAAGGCTATTATAACTTTGTTCAAACCGAAAATGTATGTAACAGGCAGAAGGAGACACCTCCGACCCCAAAAATTATATATCATATTATGGTTCAGGATCAACAGCCGAGTCGATATAGCCATGTCCGTCTGTCCGTCTGTCTGTCTGTCTGTCTGTCTGTCCGTCTGTCTGTCTTGTCGATATTGTTTTTCGGTTTATATGATAACTATAGCTAGCCAGATGATATCTGAAAATTTGGTAACAATCGGATAATAAGCACAGAAGTTATTCAGCTTAACGTTTTCCATAGCTGTAAGCAGCGCTGCCGGCAGCGCAAATTCTTTATTTGTACAGGAAATAATAAGAATGCCTTACAATGCAAATTTTTCCAGTTGTAGGATAACAGCGTCAGTAGCTTAGTGGAAAAGTGATGATCTCCTGAACCGACAGGCCCGTGGTTCGGTTCCCAGTTCATGCCGCTTAAGCTTTTTCTTTTTCTTTTTTTAAGAACTTATACTTTAATTTTTTAATATGCATTAATTGATGGTGCATTTTATTTAAAATTTTTTTAATGGCTCACAATGAACTTAGTTATCAAGTGGAGAAGGGACAGTCTCTTGAATCAGCTCTGTGCGATTGTCAGAGCGCAGCTTTTTCTTATAATTTTTTATTTTTATTTTTTAATTAATTATATGTTTATGATTGTTATTTATGAATAAATAGCAACAACAACACGCATCATGCATTCAGACTTTGGTTTTGTCGTGCAAGAATTTCCGAATGGTCTCATAATGTAACTTTGGCAAAATTTGCGTAATGGCTTAATAGCCGAATGGAGAAGTAGGGGACCTCTTTGGTAAGGGGTCCAAGGTTCGATTTTCCGCATGCATACGTGTCATGGTGGGGGAGATCGAGCTTTTCTTATTTTTTGCAAAGAAAAGTTTTTGCCTCCCTTTTTGAGCTACCTTCATGAAACTTTGTATACATGTTTCTCATTGCTTCCCGCTGTAAGTAAGTCGGAACGAACTGGTACGCACCGATACATCGTATAGATGCCATAGAACATATCGGTCGTTTTTTTTAACAAAATTTATTAAAAGTTAGAGTGCTCTAGAACACTTTCCATTCAAGTATATAAAGAGGTATTAAAAGGGCACATATCGTTTTTTACACGCACGTATTCGATTTATAGTCTTCAACAGGTAGAACTATTATTTTTACTGTTTAAGTGATAAATCTTGGATTTTTTTGGTACCAGAATAAAAGTTATACGTTTTCAATACTTTTTACTCCTTTTGCCGGCAGCGCTGCTTGCAGCATTGTGCCGAATAGTGTGTGCATGTTGTGGACTGCATAACGAACAGAGCTATAATGCATTTATGGGTTCGAGTCCCACCCGCATCAAAAATTAAATGTGTGGAAAAAGTTATTATACCCGCTACTCATAGAGTAGAAGGCTATTATAACTTTGTTCAAACCGAAAATGTATGTAACAGGCAGAAGGAGATACCTCCGACCCCAAAAAGTATATATATTCTGGCTCAGGATCAACAACCGGGTCGATATAGCCATGTCCGTCTGTCTGTCTGTCTGTCCGTGTGAAAATCTAGATCTCAGCTATTATAAGAGCTAGAAATACCAAATTTGGTAACAGTATGTATTATTATTGCATGCTGATCAAGTTTATTTTGGATTTTGGCTACGCCCCCTTCCGCCCCTGTAAATCGAAAAAAATTGATTACAAGCGCAATTTTGATGCCATATTGTTCCATATGATAATTATAGCTAGCCTGATGATCTCTGAAAATTTGGTAACAATCGGATAATAAGCACAGAAGTTATTCAGCTTAACGTTTTCCATAGCTGTAAGCAGCGCTGCCGGCAGCGCAAATTCTTTATTTGTACAGGAAATAATGAGAATGCCTTACAATGCAAATTTTTGCAATTGTTGGATAACAGCGTCAGTAGCTTAGTGGAAAAGCGATGAACTCCTGAACCGACAAGCCCGTGGCTCGGTTCCCAGTTCTTGCCTCTTAAACTTTTTCTTTTTTTTAAGAACTTATACTTTAATTTGTGAATATGCATTAATTAATGGTCGTGCATTTTATTTAAAATTTTTTTAATGGCTCACAATGAACTTAGTGAACAAGTGGAGAAGTGACAGTCTCTTAAATCAGCTGTGTGCGATTGTTAGAGCGCAGCTTTTTCTTATATTTTTTTTTTCTATTTTTTATTTAATTGTATGTTTAAGTTATGAGAATAAATAACAACAACAACACGCATTATGCATTCAGACTTTGTTTTTGTCGTGCAAGAATTTCCGAATGGTCTCAAAATGTAACTGTGGCAAAATTTGCGTAATGGCTTAATGACCGAATGGAGAAATGGTGGACCTCTTCGGTAATGGGTCCAAGGTTCGATTCCGCATGCATGCGTGCCATGGTGGGGGAGATCGAAATTTTCTTATTTTTTGCAAATAAAAGTTTTTGCCTCCCTTTTTGAGCTACCTTCATGAAACTTTATATACATGTTTCTTATTGCTGCCCGCTGTAACTAAGTCGGAACGAGCCGGTGCCGACCGATACATCGTATAGATGCCATAGAACCTATCGGTCGCTTTTTTTAACAAAATTAATTAAAAGTTACAGTGCTCTAGAAAACTTTCCATTTAAGTATATAAAGAATTATTAAAAGGGCACATATCGTTTTTTACATGCACGTATTCGATTTATAGTCTTCAACAGGTAGTATTATTATTTTGACTGTTTAAGTGATGAATCTTGGATTTTTTTGGTACCTGAATAAAAGTTATACGTTTTCAATACTTTTTACTCCTTTTGCCGGCAGCGCTGCTTGCAGCATTGTGCCGAATAGTGTGTGCGTGTACGGTGGTGAAATGGGTTAAGTTGTGGACTGCAAAACGAACAGAACTATTATGCATTTATGGGTTCGAGTCCCACCCGCATCAAAAATTAAATGTGCGCAAAAAATTATGTTTTTTTATTTTAGAATTTGAATTTGCATAAATATTGTAAGTCTATGTCCTTTTACGGTCAAAATATGATTGTAGCCGTTCTTTATTGTTCCGCAAATAATTTTGATGTACGAGCAGCTTGCTAGAGGATATATTACAGTCGAGCACTTTCGTATGTAGCTTTCTTACTTGTTTTTTTTTTTAAACAGTGCGCACAAGATCGATTGTAACGTTGGCTGTGTGGCACGGAGCTGGAGTCTTGCTGAAACCAAATGTTGTCCAAGTCCTCCTCTTCGATTTCCGGGAAGAACCAATCCGTTAACATAGCGCGGTAGCGTTCGGCATTGACCGTAACGGCGGCTCCTGCCGCATTTTCGAAGAAAAATGGGCCAATGATGCCGCCGGCCACAGCAGCGATATTACCGGCAGTACGCACTTTTTTTGGTTTCTCACGCGTTGGTTTATCAATAATTGTCCCGGTTTCTCTCATTTTTTTCAAAAGAAAGCGCACATACGGAGCGGGCAGTGCTTTGTAATTAATTAATTAGTTTTCGCACACATTCTGCAACATTACCATAATTTTCAAAGTAAAACTGCACTATTTTACCGCGTTCCTCAATCGTATACACAACAATTTTCGTTCAACGGAAGGATAACACTAACTTTCTGTCAAATCAGATGAAACATCAGTGTTACCACACTCAAAATAATCACTAGTTCAAAAAAAAATGTTAGATGGGGCACCCTGTAATAGCTGAGATCTAGATTTTCACACGGACAGACAGATGGACAGACGAACAGACGGACATTGCTGTATCGACTCGGCTGTTGATCCTGAGCCAGAGGTGTCTCCTTCTACCTGTTACATACATTTTCGGTTAGAACAAAGTTATAATACCCTTATACTCTATTCAGAGATCATATGGCTAGCTATAGTTATCATGTAAACCGAAAATGAACAATATGGCATCAAAATTGCGCTTGTAATCAATGTTTTTTCGATTTACGGGGGCGGAAGGGGGCGTGGCCAAAATCCAAAATAAACTTGATCAGCGAGCAATAATAACACATTTTGTCACCAAATTTGGTAGTTCGAGTTTTTATACAGGGTCATCCACGTAAATTGTTTTTTAAAACAGTGCGCACAAGATCGATCGTAACGTTGGCTGTGTGGCACGGAGCCCCGTCTTGCTGAAGCCAAATGTTATCCAAGTCCTCCTCTTCGATTTCCAGGAAGAACTAATCCGTTAACATGGCGCGGTAGCGTTCGGCATTGACCGTAACGGCGGCTCCTGCCGCATTTTCGAAAAAAAATGGGCCAATGATGCCGTCGGCCACAGCAGCCGGTATTACCGGCAGGACGCACTTTGTTTGGTTTCTCACGCGTTAGTTTATCAATAATTGTGCCAAAAAAAAGCGCACATACGGAGCGGACGGTGCTTCGTTATTAATTAATTAATTTTCGCACACATTCTGCAACATTACCATAATTTTAAATTTTCAATTTCTGTAACTGCAATACTTTCATTAAAAGTCGTAAATTATCGATTTGCGAGGGCGGTGGGCGTGGCACCTCAAATTTCAAATAAATCTCATCTGCGCATGATTTATAGGAACCACCATGCCAAATTTGGTGTCTGTAACTGTAATACTTTCCTTAATATTAAAAAATTATCGAGTTGCGTGGCCGGTGGGCGTGGCACCCCAAATTTGAAAAAACGCATTCTGCGCATAGTTTACAGAAACCATCATGACAAATTTAGTGTCTGTAATTGTAATACTTTCCTTAAAATTGAACAAGTAAGAAAGCTACATTCGACTGTGCTCGACTGTAATATACCCGATACCCAGCTGCTCGTACATCAAAATTATTTGCGAAACAATAAAAAACGGCTACAGTCATATTTTGACCGTAAAAGGCCATGGACTTACAATTTTTATCAAAAGTCAAAGTCTAAAATAAACAAGTAAGAAAGCTACATTCTAGTGTGCTCGACTGTGATATACCCGCTACCCAGCTGCACGTACATCATTTATTTGCGGAACAAAAAAAAACGGCTACAATCATATATTGACATATATTTATTATTTTTGATGCGGGTGGGACTCGAACCCGTAAATGCATAATAGTACTGTTCGTTTTGCAGTCCACAACTTAACCCATTTCACCACCGTACACGCACACACGACTCGGCACAATGCTGCAAGCTGCGCTGCCGGCGGCGCTGCTTACAGCTATGGAAAATGTTTAGCTGAATAACTTCTGTGTTTATTATCCGATTATTACCAATTTTCAGAGATCATTTGGCTAGACATAGTTATTATGTAAACCGAAAATGAATAATTTGGCATCAAAATTGCGCTTGTAATCAATGTTTTTTCGATTAACGGGGGCGGAAGGGGGCGTGGCCAAAATCCAAAATAAACTTGATCAGCGTGCAATAATAACACATATTGTCACCAAATTTGGTAGTCCTAACTCTTATAATAGCTGAGATCTAGATTTTCACACGGACAGACAGACGGACAGACGCACAGACGGACATGGCTATATCGACTCGGCTGTTGATCCTGAGCCGGAATATATATACTTAACGGGGTCGGAGGTGTCTCCTTCGCCTGTTACATACATTTTTAGTTTAAACAAAGTTATAATACCCTTCTTCTCTATGAGTAGCGGGTATAAAAATATAAGAAAAAGCTGCGCTCTAACAATAGCACACAGCTGAATTGCGAGACTGTCACTTCTCCACCTGTTGACTAAGTTCATTGTGAGCCATCAAACAAAATTTAAATAAAATGCACGACCACCAATTAATGCAAATTCAAAAATTAAAGTAAAAGTTCTTAAAAAAAAAAAGAAAAACTTAATCGGCATGAACTGGGACTCGAACGACAGGCCTGTCGGTTCAGGAGTTCATCGCTTTTCCACTAAGCTACTGACGCTGTTATCCAACAACTGCAAAAATTTGCATTGTAAGGCATTCTTTTTATTTCCTGTACAAATAAACAATTTGCGCTGCCGGCAGCGCTGCTTACAGCTATGAAAAACGTTAAGCTGAATAACTTTTGCATTTATTATCCGATTATTACCAAATTTTCAGAGATCATCTGGCTAGCTATAGATATCATGTAAACCAAAAATGAACAATATGGCATCAAAATTGCGCTTGTAATCAATGTTTTTTCGATTAACAGGGGCGGAAGGGGGCGTGGCGAAAATCCAAAATAAACTTGATCAGCGAGCAATAATAATTTTGTCACCAAATTTGGTATTTCTAGCTATTATAATAGCTGAGATCTAGATTTTCACACGGACAGACAGACGGACAGATGGACATGGCTGTATCGACTCGGCTGTTGATCCTGAGCCAGAATATATATACTTTATGGGGTCGGAGGTGTGTCCTTCTGCCTGTTACATACATTTTCGGTTTGAAAAAAGTTATAATACCCTTCTACTCTATGAGTAGTGGGTATCAAAACGGCCGATAGGTTCTATGGCATCTATACGATGTATCGGGCCTTACCGGCTCGTTCCGACTTATTTACAGCGGGCAGCAATAAGAATCATGTATACAAAGTTTCATGATGGTAGCTCAAAAAGGGAGGCAACAACTTTTTTTTGGATAAAATAAGAAAAGTTCGATCTCCCCCACCATGACACGCATGCATGCGGAATCGAGCTTAACTGGGACTCGAACGACGGGCCTGTCGGTTCAGGAGTTCATCGCTTTTCCACTAAGCTACTGACGCTGTTTTCCAACAACTGCAAAAATTTGCATTGTAAGGCATTCTTATTATTTCCTGTACAAATAAAGAATTTGCGCTGCCGGCAGCGCTGCTTGCAGCATTGTGTCGAATCGTGTGTGCGTGTACGGTGCTGAAATGGGTTAAGTTGTTGACTGCATAACGAAAAGAACTATTATGCATTTATGGGTTCGAGTCCCACCCGCATCAAAAATGAAATGTGTGTAAAAATGTTTTTTTTTATACACGCTACTCATAGAGTGGAAGGGTATTATAACTTTGTTCAAACCGAATATGTATGTAACTGGCAGAAGGAGACGACCCACGCAAATCGATAATTTACGAATATTAATGAAAGTATTGCAGTTACAGAAATTGAAAATTGAAAATTATGGTAATGTTGAAGAATGTGTGCGAAAATTAATTAATTAATAACAAAGCACCGTCCGCTCCGTATGTGCGCTTTCTTTTGGCACAATTATTGATAAACCAACGCGTGACAAACCAAAAAAAGTGCGTCCTGCCGGTAATATCGCTGCTGTGGCCGGCGGCATCATTGGCCCATTTTTCTTCGAAAATGCGGCAAGAGCCGCCCTTACGGTCAATGCCAAACGCTACCGCGCCATGTTAACGGATTGGTTCTTCCTGGAAATCGAAGAGGAGGACTTGGACACATTTGGTTCCAGCAAGACGGCGCTCCGTGCCACACAGCCAACGTTACGATCGATCTTGTGCGCACTGTTTTAAAAATAAAACAAGTAAGAAAGCTACATTCGAGTGTGCTCGGCTGCAATATACCCGCTACCAAGCTGCTCGTACATCAAAATTATTTGCGGAACAACAAAGAACGGCAACAATCATATTTTGATCGTAAAAGGCCATAGACTTACAATATTTATGCAAATTCAAAATCTAAAATAAAAAAATAATTTTTTGCACACATTTAATTTTTGATGCGGGTGGGAGTCGAACCCATAAATGCAATGCAATTCGTTATGCACTTCTCCATTCGGTCATTAAGCCATTACGCAAATTTTGCCAAAGTTACATTATGAGACCATTCGGAAACTCTTGCACGACAAAAACAAAGTCTGAATGCATGATGCGTGTTGTTGTTGCTATTTATTCATAAATAATAATCATAAACAAACAATTAAATAAAAAATAACAAGTAAGAAAGCTACAGTCGAGTGTGCTCGACTGTAATATAGCCGCTACCCAGCTGCTCGTACATAATTTATTTGCGGAGCAAAAAAAAACGGCTACAATCACATTTTGACCGTAAAAGGCTATGGACTTATAATATTTATACAAAGTCAAATTCTAAAATAAAAAAAAAAACACATTTTTGCACACATTTAATTTTTGATGCGGGCGGGACTCGAACCCGTAAAGGCATAATAGTACTGTTCGTTTTGCAGTCCACAACTAAGAGGTCGTAAACCAAAAATGAACAATATGGCATCAAAATTGCGCTTGTAATCAATGTTTTTTCGATTTACAGGGGCGGAAGGGGGCGTGGCGAAAATCCAAAATAAACTTGATCAGCGAGCAATAATAATTTTGTCACCAAATTTGGTATTTCTAGCTATTATAATAGCTGAGATCTAGATTTTCACACGGACAGACAGACGGACAGACGGACATGACTGTATCGACTCGGCTGTTGATCCTGAGCCAGAATATATATTTACTTTATGGGGTCGGAGGTGTCTCCTTCTGCCTGTTACATTCATTTTCGGTTTGAACAAAGTTATAATACCCTTCTACTCTATGAGTAGCGGGTAAATAAAGAACAAGTAAGAAAGCTACATTCGAGTGTGCTCGACTGTAATATACCCGCTTCCCAGCAGCTCTTACATCAAAATTATATGCGGAACAATAAAGAACGGCCACAATCATATTTTGACCGTAAAAGGTCATGGACTTACAATATTTATGCAAAGTCAAAATCTAAAATAAAAAAAATAGTTTTTTGCACACATTTAATTTTTGATGCGGGTGGGACTCGAACCCATAAATGCATAATAGTTCTGTTCGTTTTGCAGTCCACAACTATGCTATATGAACAATATAGCATCAAAATTGCGCTTGTAATCAATTTTTTTCCAATTACAGGGGCGGAAGGGGGCTTTGCCAAAATAAACTTGATCAGCGTACAATAATTACACATTTTGTCACCAAATATGGTAGTACTAGCTCTTATAATAGCTGAGATCTATATTTTCACACGGACAGACAGACGGACATGGCTATATCGACTCGGCTGTTGATCCTGAGCCAGAAGATATACTTTATGGGGTCGGAGGTGTCTCCTTCTGCCTGCTACATACATTTTCGGTTTGAAGAAAGTTGTAATACCCTTCTACTATATGAGTAGCGTGTATAAAAAAAAGACATGTTTGCACACATTTCATTTTTGATGCGGGTGGGACTCGAACCCATAAATGCATAATAGTTCTGTTCGTTATGCAGTCAACAACTTAACCCATTTCATGCCATATTATTC
This sequence comes from Zaprionus ghesquierei, assembly GCA_018904095.1. Lineage (NCBI taxonomy): Eukaryota > Metazoa > Arthropoda > Insecta > Diptera > Drosophilidae > Zaprionus > Zaprionus ghesquierei. The sequence continues at coordinate 194,470 of JAEIGP010000699.1, forward strand.
ATTTTCGGTTTACATGATAACTATAGCTAGCCAGATGATCTCTGAAAATTTGGTAACAATCGGATAATAAACACAGAAGTTATTCAGCTTAACGTTTTCCATAGCTGCCGGCAGCGTTGCTTGCAGCATTGTGCCGAATCGTGTGTGCGTGCACGGCGGTGAAATGGGTTAAGTTGTGGACTGCAAAACGAACAGTACTATTATGCATTTATGGGTTCGAGTCCCACCCGCATCAAAAATGAAATGTGTGCAAACATGTCTTTTTTTTATACACGCTACTCATATAGTAGAAGGGTATTATAACTTTGTTCAAACCGAAAATGTATGTAGCAGGCAGAAGGAGACACCTCCGACCCCATAAAGTATATCTTCTGGCTCAGGATCAACAGCCGAGTCGATATAGCCATGTCCGTCTGTCTGTCCGTGTGAAAATCTAGATCTAAGCTATTATAAGAGCTAGAACTACCAAATTTGGTAACAGTATGTATTATTATTGCACGCTGATCAAGTTTAGTTTTGATTTTAGCCACGCCCCCTTCCGCCCCTGTAAATCGAAAAAACATTTATTACAAGCGCAATGATGATGATAATTATAGCTAGCCAGATGATCTCTGAAAATTTGGTAACAATCGGATAATAAACGCAGAAGTTATTCAGCTTAACGTTTTCCATAGCTGTAGGCAGCGCTGCCGGCAGCAGAAAGAAAAGTTTTCACCTCCCTTTTTGAGCTACCTTCATGAATCTTTGTATACATGTTTCTTATTGCTGCCCGCTGTAACTAATTCGGAACGAGCCGGTACGGACCGATACATCGTATATATGCCATAGAACCTATCGGTCGTTTTTTTAACAAAATTTATTAAAAGTTAGAGTGCTCTAGAACACTTTCCATTCAAGTATATAAAGGGGTATTAAAAGGGCACATGCCGGCAGCGCTGCTTGCAGCATTGTGCCGAATCGTGTGTGCGTGTACGGTAGTGAAATGGGTTAAGTTCTGGACTGCAAAACGAACAGTACTATTATGCATTTACGGGTTCGAGTCCCGCCCGCATCAAAAATTAAATGTGTGCAAAAATGTCTTTTTTTTATACACGCTACTCATAGAGTAGAAGATCAAGTTTATTTTGGAGTTTGGCCACGCCCCTTTCCGCCCCTGTAAATCGAAAAAAATTGATTACAAGCGCAATTTTGATGCCATATTGTTCCATATGATAATTATAGCTAGCCTGATGATCTCTGAAAATTTGGTAACAATCGGATAATAAACAAAGAAGCTATTCAGTTTAGCATTTTCCCTAGCTATAAACCGCGCTTCCGGCAGCGCAAATTCTTTATTTGTACAGGAAATAATAAGAATGCAATACAATGCAAATTTTTGCTGTTGTTGGATAACAGCGTTAGTAGCTTAGTGAAAAACCGATGAACTCCTGAACCGACAGGCCCGTGATTCGATTCCCAACTCATGCCGCTTAAGATTTTTCTTTTTTTTTTAAGAACTTATACTTTAATTTTTTAATATGCATTAATTGATGGTGCATTTTATTTAAAATTATTTTAATGGCTCACAATGAACTTAGTTATCAAGTGGAGAAGGGACAGTCTCTTGAATCAGCTCTGTGCGATTGTCAGAGCGCAGCTTTTTCTTATAATTTTTTATTTTTATTTTTTAATTAATTATATGTTTATGATTGTTATTTATGAATAAATAGCAACAACAACACGCATCATGCATTCAGACTTTGGTTTTGTCGTGCAAGAATTTCCGAATGGTCTCATAATGTAACTTTGGCAAAATTTGCGTAATGGCTTAATAGCCGAATGGAGAAGTAGGGGACCTCTTTGGTAAGGGGTCCAAGGTTCGATTTTCCGCATGCATACGTGTCATGGTGGGGGAGATCGAGCTTTTCTTATTTTTTGCAAAGAAAAGTTTTTGCCTCCCTTTTTGAGCTACCTTCATGAAACTTTGTATACATGTTTCTCATTGCTTCCCGCTGTAAGTAAGTCGGAACGAACTGGTACGCACCGATACATCGTATAGATGCCATAGAACATATCGGTCGTTTTTTTTAACAAAATTTATTAAAAGTTAGAGTGCTCTAGAACACCTTCCATTCAAGTATATAAAGAGGCATTAAAAGGGCACATATCGTTTTTCACATTCACGTATTTGATTTATTGTCTTCAACAGGTAGAATTATTATTTTTACTGTTTAAGTGATAAATCTTGGATTTTTGTGGTACCTGAATAAAAGTTATACGTTTTCAATACTTTTTACTCCTTTTCCCGGCAGCGCTGCTTGCAGCAATTTGATTTTTTATTTTAGACTTTGACTTTGGATAAATATTGTAAGTCCATGGCCTTTTCCGATCAAAATATGATTGTAACCGTTCTTTATTATTCCGCAAATAATTTTGATGTACGAGCAGCTGGGTAGCGGGTATATTACAGTCGAGCACACTCGAATGTAGCTTTCTTACTTGTTTTTTTTTTTTTTAAAACAGTGCGCACAAGATCGATCGTAACGTTGGCTGTGTGACACGGAGCGTTGTCTTGCTGGAACCAAATGTTGTCCAAGTCCTCCTCTTCGATTTCCGGGAAGAACACATCCGTTAACATGGCGCGGTAGCATTCGGCATTGACCGTAACGGCGCCCCTGCCGCACTTTCGAAGAAAAATGGGCCAATGATGCCGCCGGCCACAGCAGCGATATTACCGGCAGTACGCACTTTTTTTGGTTTCTCACGCGTTGATTTATCAATAATTATGCCGGTTTCTCTCAATTTTTTCAAAAGAAAGCGCACATACGGAGCGGACAGTGCTTTGTAATTAATTAATTAGTTTTCGCACACATTCTGCAACATTACCATAATTTTCAAAGTAAAACTGCACTATTTTACCGCGTTCCTCAATCGTATACACAACAATTTTCGTTCAGCGGAAGGATAAGACTAACTTTCTGTCAAATCAGATGGAACATCAGTGTTACCACACTCAAAATAATCACTAGTTCAAAAAAATGTTAGATGGGGCACCCTGTACTAGCTGAGATCTAGATTTTCACACGGACAGGCAGATGGACAGACGGACAGACAGACAGACAGACGGACATTGCTGTATCGACTCGGCTGTTGATCCTGAGCCAGAGGTGTCTCCTTCTACCTGTTACATACATTTTCGGTTAGAACAATGTTATAATACCCTTCTACTCTATTCAGAGATCATCTGGCTAGCTATAGTTATGATGTAAACCGGTAATGAACAATATGGCATCAAAATTGCGTTTGTAATCAATGTTTTTTCGATTTACAGGGGCGGAAGGGGGCGTGGCCAAAATCCAAAATAAACTTGATCAGCGAGCAATAATAACACATTCTGTCACCAAATTTGGTAGTTCGAGTTCTTATACAGGGTCATCCACGTAATTTTTTTTTTAAAACAGTGCGCACAAGATCGATCGTAACGTTGGCTGTGTGGCACGGAGCGCCGTTTTGCTGAAACCAAATGTTGTCCAAGTCCTCCTCTTCGATTTCCAGGAAGAACTAATCCGTTAACATGGCGCGGTAGCGTTCGGCATTGACCGTAACGGCGGCTCCTGCCGCATTTTCGAAAAAAAATGGGCCAATGATGCCGTCGGCCACAGCAGCCGGTATTACCGGCAGGACGCACTTTGTTTGGTTTCTCACGCGTTAGTTTATCAATAATTGTGCCAAAAAAAAGCGCACATACGGAGCGGACGGTGCTTCGTTATTAATTAATTAATTTTCGCACACATTCTGCAACATTACCATAATTTTAAATTTTCAATTTCTGTAACTGCAATACTTTCATTAAAATTCGTAAATTATCGATTTGCGAGGGCGGTGGGCGTGGCACCTCAAATTTCAAATAAATCTCATCTGCGCATGATTTATAGGAACCATCATGCCAAATTTGGTGTCTGTAACTGTAATACTTTCCTTAATATTAAAAAATTATCGATTTGCGTGGCCGGTGGGCGTGGCACCCCAAATTTGAAAAAACGCATTCTGCGCATAGTTTACAGAAACCATCATGACACATTTGGTGTCTGTAACTGTAATAATTTCCTTAATATTAAACAGGTAAGAAAGCTACATTCGGGTGTGCTCGACTGTAATATACCCGCTACCCAGCTGCTCGTACATCAAAATTATTTGCGAAACACTAAAGAACGGCTACAATCATATTTTGACCGTAAAAGGCCATGGACTTACAATATTTATCCAAAGTCAAAGTCTAAAATAAAAAATTAAATTTTTTGCACACATTTAATTTTTGATGCGGGTGGGACTCGAACCCATAAATGCATAATAGTACTGTTCGTTTTGCAGTCCACAACTTAACCCATTTCACCACCGTACACGCACACACTATTCGGCACAATGCTGCAAGCACCGCTGCCGGCAAAAGGAGTAAAACGTATTGAAAACGTATAACTTTTATTCAGGTACCAAAAAAATCCAAGATTTATCACTTAAACATTAAAAATAATAAGTCTACCTGTCGAAGACTATAAGTCAAATACGTGTATAATTCTTTATATACGTGTAATAATTCTTTATATACTTGAATGGAAAGTGTTCTAGAGCACTCTAACTTTTATACAAGTAAGAGAGCTATAGTCGAGTGTGCTCGACTGTAATATACCCGCTACCCAGCTGCTCGTACATCATTTATTTGCGGAACAATAAAACGGCTACAATCAAATTTTGACCGTAAAAGGCTATGGACTTATAATATCTATGCAAAGTCAAAATCTAAAATAAAAAAAAAAAACATTTTTGCACACATTTAATTTTTGATGCGGGCGGGACTCGAACCCGTAAAGGCATAATAGTACTGTTCGTTTTGCAGTCCACAACTTAACCCATTTCACCACCGTACACGCACACACGATTCGGCACAATGCTGCAAGCAACGCTGCCGGCAGCGCTGCTTACAGCTATAGAAAACGTTAAGCTGAATAACGTCTGTGTTTATTATCCGATTGTTACCAAATTTTCAGAGATCATCTGGATGTCTATAGTTATCATGCAAACCGAAAATGAACAATATAGCGTCAAAATTGCGCTTGAAATCAATGTTTTTTCGATTCACGGGTCGGAAAGGGGCGTGGCCAAAATCCAAAATAAACTTGATCAGCGTGCAATAATAGCACATTTTGTCACCAAAGTTGGTAGTTCTAGCTCTTATAATAGCTGAGATCTAGATTTTCACACGGACAGACATACGGACAGACGGACATGGCTATATCGACTCGGCTGTTGATCCTGAGCCAGAATATATATGCTTTATGGGGTCGGAGGTGTCTCCTTCTGCCTGTTACATACATTTATAATAGTAGCGGGTATAAAAATTTTGTTAAAAAAACGACCGATAAGTTCTATGGCATCTAAACGATGTATTGGTCCGTACCGGCTCGTTCCGACTTATTGACAGCGGGCAGCAATAAGAACCATGTATACAAAGTTTCATGAAGGTAGCTCAAAAAGGGAGGCAAAAACTTTTATTTGCAAAAAATAAGAAAAGTTCGATCTCCCCCACCGTGACACGCATGCATGCGGAATCGAACCTTGGACCCATTACCTAAGAGGTCCAACACTTCTCCATTCGGTCATTAAGCCATTACGCAAATTTTGAAAAAGTTACTTATGAGACCATTCGGAAATTCTTGCACGACTAAAACAAAGTCTGAATGCATAAAAGTTTTTAAAAAAAATAAAAAGAACAAGCTTAAGCGGCAAAAACTGGGAATTGAACCACGGACCTGTCGGTTCAGGAGATCATCGCTTTTCCATTAAGCTACTGACGCTGTTATTCAACAGCTGCAAAAATTTGCATTGTAAGGCAATTTTATTATTTCCTGTACAAATAAAGAATTTGCGCTGCCGGCAGCGGTGCTTACAGCTACGGAAAACGTTAAGCTAAATAACTTCTGTGTTTATTATCCGATTGTTACCCTTTCAGAGATCATCTGGCAAGCTATAGTTATCATGTAGTCTGAAAATGAACAATATGGCGTCAAAATTGCGCTTGAAATTAATTTTTTTCGATTTACAGGGGCGGAAGGGGGAGTGGCCAAAATCCAAAATAAACTTGATCAGCGTGCAATAATAACACATTTTGTCACCAAATTTGGTAGTTCTAGCTCTTATAATAGCTAAGATCTAGATTTTCACACGGACAGACAGACGGACAGACGGACAGACAGACAGACGGACAGACGGACATGGCTATATCGACTCGGCTGTTGATCCTGAGCCAGAATATATATACTTTATGGGGTCGGAGGTGTGTCCTTCTGCCTGTTACATACATTTTCGGTTTGAACAAAGTTATAATACCCTTCTATGAGTAGTGGGTATAAAAAAGAAAAAGCTTAAGCGGCATGAACTGGGAATCGAACCACGGGCCTGTTGGTTCAGGAGTTCATCGCTTTTCCACTAAGCTACTGATGCTGTTATCCAAAAATTTGCGTTGTAAGGCATTCTTATTATTTCCTGTACAAATAAAGAATTTGCGCTCCCGGCAGCGCTGCTTACAGCTATGGAAAACGTTGAGCTGAATAACTTCTGTGCTTATTATCCGATAGCTACCAAATTTTTAGAGATCATCTGGCTATCTATAGTTATCATGTAAACCAATGTAAACAATGTTTTTTCGATTTACAGGGGCGGAAGGGGGTCGTGGCCAAAATCCAAAATAAACTTGATCAGCGTGCAATAATAACACATTTTGTCAGCAAATTTGGTAGCTCGAGTTCTTATACAAGGTCATCTAAGTAACTTTTTATACCATTCGACCATTGAAAATGGTCAAAAATGGTATACTAAGTTTGTGCAAAAGAATGTAACAGGCAGAAGGAGACATGGCAGACCCCATAGAGTATATATATTCTGGCTCAGGAGCAACAGCCGAGTCCATTGAGCCATGTCCGACTGTCCGTCTGCCCGTCCGTCCGTCTGTCTGTATAAACGTCGAGATCTCAGCTATTACAAAAGCTAGAGACACCAAATTTGACTTGATGGTTCCTGTATACCATACGCAGATCAAGTGTATTTAAAATTTGGAGTGACACTCCTACCGCCCACGCAAATCGATAGTTTACGAAGATTAAGGAAAGTGTTACAGTTACTGACACCAAATTTGGCATGATGGTTCCTGTAAACTATGCGCAGAATGCGTTTTTTCAAATTTGGGGTGCCACGCCCACCGGCCACGCAAATCGATAATTTTTTAATATTAAGGAAAGTATTACAGTTACAGACACCAAATTTGGCATGATGGTTCCTGTAATTCATGCGCAGATGAGATTTATTTGAAATTTGAGGTGACACGCCCACCTTCCACGCAAATCGATAATTTACGAATATTAAAGTATTGCAGTTACAGAAATTGAAAATTGAAAATTATGGTAATGTTGCAGAATGTGTGCGAAAATTAATTAATTAATAACAAAGCACCCTCCGCTCCGTATGTGCGCTTTCTTTTGGCACAATTATTGATAAACCAACGCGTGAGAAACCAAAAAAAGTGCGTCCTGCCGGTAATATCGCTGCTGTGGCCGGCGGCATCATTGGCCCATTTTTCTTCGAAAATGCGGCAAGAGCCGCAGTTAGGACGGCGCTCCGTGCCACACAGCCAACGTTACGATCGATCTTGTGCGCACTGTTTAAAAAAAAAAACAAGTAAGAAAGCTACAGTCGAGTGTGCTCGACTGTAATATACCCGCTACCCAGCTGCTTGTACATAATTTATTTGCGGAACAATAAATGGGCTACAATCATATTTTGACCGTAAAAGGCTATGGACTTATAATATTTATGCAAAGTCAAAATATAAAATAAAAAAAAAAACATTTCAGCTGCCGGCAGCGCTGCTTACAGCTATGGAAAACGTTAAGCTGAATAACTTCTGTGTTTATTATCCGATTGTTACCAAATTTTTTTTTTTCTTTCTAGAAAAGAAAGAAATTTTCTTTCTTTTTTTTCTATTTTTTCGTTTCTTTTTTTTATTTTCTTTGTTCTTTCTTTTAAGGACTCGCATATTTAGTATTACCTATTTATTTTAATTAAAAATTTAAATGTTATTAAAAAATATGTATCAATGATTTACCGGATAGACACTCGTGTGGACCAATACGTCTATAAAGAAATTATAGAGGATATAATGGTGCCATATTCCGAGGACAATATGCCATTATCATGGTGTTTTATGCACGACAACGATCCTAAGCACACTTCACGGCTTATGAAAAGTTGCCTTTAGGAGCATCAAGTTGTTACGCTGAAGTGGCCAGCTCAGTCACCGGACCTCAATCCGATAGAGAATCTCTAGAATGATGTTGAGCAGCACATTCGCACCAAAAATCTGAGCAGTTTGAATGATTTGTGGATAGTTATCCGAGAAGCGTGGTACAGTATTCCGCAGAACAGATGCGCTGCTTTAGTGGAGAGTCAGCACAGAAGATTGGATGTAGTTATCAAAAACAAAGGATATCCAACAAAATATTAGTCCCCTTTCTTATGTTTTCTCATTCTACTTAATAAATTAATAAAAAAAAGTATAAGTGTGCTAAACTCATGTCCAGCTGAAAGTCATAGTTAATTCATTCAAACCAACGCAGAAAAAAAACGACGAAAGGGAATAGGCTGAAAGTAACGGTACATCTTATAAACTAATAAGGCAACAACCAGAAAAAAATTGGTGAACTATTCACTATACAATCGGTAAAAATTCATGTTGAAGTGTGCAGCTCGATCTACCTATAGTATACAGGAAATTAGGTGTCTCTACCTTTTGTAATAGCTGAGATCTAGACGTACAGACGGACATGGCTATATCGACTCGGCTGTTGATCCTGAGCCAGAATATATATACTTTATGGGGTCGGAGGTGTCTCCTTCTGCCTGTTACATACATTTTCGGTTTGAACAAAGTTATAATACCCTTCTACTCTATGAGTAGCGGGTATAAAAAAAAAAAACATTTTTGCACACATTTAATTTTTGATGCGGGCGGGACTCGAACCCGTAAATGCATAACAGTACTGTTACTGCTAAATAGTGTGCTAAATAAAAGGCCACCACTGTATATATATTTAAAATTTAGTTAAAAGTTTTACCAAATATATTTAAAAGTCGTTATAGAAAAGATATTAAATTAAATATATTATTACTATAGATTGAAAACAAAGCAAACATTACTATAGATTGAAAACAAAGCAAACAAGGAAACAAACAATATAGTAAACCAAGACCAAAAATTCAAAAAATTCAGTTCTTGTAAAAAAGAAATTAAATAATTTGTTGAATAGTTATGGAGCTCGATCAGTTTGCGAAGACCTTCAAGCAGCGTCGCATCGAGCTCGGCTTCACCCAGCGCGATGTGGCTCTGGCCATGGGCAAACTCTATGGCAACGATTATTTGCAGGCGACAATCTCAATTGAGAGCTGAGAGCGGACTGAAAATCCGAACACATTGAGAGCTTACGTAGTCAGAAATTAAGACAGAAGCAACTCAGCCTACTTGAATCGTTTTAATAGAATTGTATCGCTTGGTACCTCCTTGCTACAAATTCTACATATAAAGCCAGCAAGTCTTAAGAGAGAATACCTCTCTGTCTATATTATTTTCCATTGGATTAGCCGCAAATCGCAAGGGGAAATTTCTACAGGATTTTGCCTTGCTTCAGTCACTCAAATGTCTGCAGCTTTCGTTAGCAAACATCGTGGCTGCCCAAACCAAGCAGATTGAGAATAAGTATGGTTTGTGCCGGTGGCAAATGTGGCAAGAGAGCAGAATCTGACCGGCCCATGACTATTATTAGTCATGCAGTGGGCTCGGACTGAGACGTCTAAGCTAATGAAGCTTTTTCACACCTGCCTGCTAAATTATGCGCCATGACCAGGAGTGCCATGGAGTAAGAGCACCATGCAAGCCATTTACTTGTTACAGATTGCTTATAATTAAATTATAATCAACATCAAGCCAGGCGCATCACTCAGATGCAGACGAAAATGGAGACGTAGAGACCAAGACCAAGACATGCAGCCAGTGAGACCGGTCTGAGGCCGCTGCTGCTGCTGACATGCATCTAACAAGCCTTCAACTATCTAATCAACGTACAAGTCAAAACATCAATACCTCAAGTAATCAAAATCACTTTAGAATTTCAAATCAGTTGGGCTGATGCTGCCTGCCTGCAGCGTCTCACACAAGCACCGTGTCCAGCTGCTATATGCGACAGTTGCAACTCGAGTCCAGAGTGGGGAGATTGATGATAAAAAAAAAGCAGCAACAACTAAGATTATTCGAATTTAATGGGCGCAACGCGCGTGGAGACTTCACAAGTGAGGCAACGCCAACTACAACAAAAACAACAACTGAGACGTTTCACAGGCATGTTAGGAAAAGCTAAAACTGGACCTGTTGCCTGTTGCCTGGTCCTGCCTGTGTCTGGTCTGGCCTGGTCTTTTCCAGTTATACTGTGCTCGCACTGTGACCTGTCATCATGATTGATACGTTTGATGGATTCATTCGAGCTGACTGCTGTGTGGCGTTCAGTTTTAAAGTTTGCTGATTGATCCCAGCGTGTTGATTACAATCGACGCCGACGTACACGCAGATGCAGGCACAGGTAGTTGGCGCTGTATGGGGAGTCTTGCAACGCATGCTGCTGGGAATTCAATCAAAAGTGTCAGCGCTGGCACAACATCTCTTACTGCTAAAGGTGCCGAAACCACTAACTTAATACAGTGGTAACTGAATATTAGAATAGAATATTAGAATATTAGAAATGATAAGAAAGGCAAAAAAAATCAAAAGGGAAACAAAGAGTTAATCCCTTTTTCATTGATAAGCAATTTTAAAAATTATAGAACTTTGGAAAAGTGGGAAGTATAAAAAAAAATTTTAATAAATTATAGAAATTTTTAAATATTTTGAAATTAAGAAAATTGACAGTTAATATTTTTAAAACATTTTTAAAAGCTTTAAATATTCTTAATGAATTTTAAATAATACGCAAATCTAGGAAAAATGTGGAAATTTGACGATGACGTCACGATATGCTGCAAAGGCGCAAAGAGTGTAACTATGGAAAACGTTTAGATGAATATCTTCTGTGTTTATTGTTCGATCGGATTGTAATTTTGAAAATAGATTTATATTGTAATTATCTATGTTTATACCAAAGCAGAAAGCCTAAACTTCAATACTTTTCCTAATAATCGTAATTATCGTTTGCGTAGGCGGTGGGCGCGACATCGAAAATTGAAAATAAGCTCGATCTACCTATGGTATACAGGAAATTAGGTGTCTCTACCTTTTGTAATAGCTGAGATCTAGACGTACAGACGGACAGACGGACATGGCTATATCGACTCGGCTGTTGATCCTGAGCCAGAATATATATACTTTATGGGGTCGGAGGTGTCTCCTTCTGCCTGTTACATACATTTTCGGTTTGAACAAAGTTATAATACCCTTCTACTCTATGAGTAGCGGGTATAACAAGTAAGAAAGCTACATTCGAGAGTGCTCGACTGTAATATACCCGCTACCCAGCTGCTCGTACTTAAAAATAATTTGCGGAACAATAAAGAACGGCAACAATCATATTTTGACCGTAAAAGGCCATAGACTTACAATACTTATCCAAAGTCAAAATCTAAAATAAAAAAATAATTTTTCGTTCGTTATGCACTTCTCCATTCGGTCATTAAGCCATTACGCAAATTTTGCCAAAGTTACATTATGAGACCATTCGGAAATTCTTGCACGACAAAAACAAAGTCTGAATGCATGATGCGTGTTGTTGTTGCTATTTATTCTCATAACTTAAACATACAATTAAATAAAAAATAACAAGTAAGAAAGCTACAGTCAAGTGTGCTCGACTGTAATATACATGCTACCCAGCTGCTCGTACATAATTTATTTGCGGAACAAAGAAAAACGGCTACAATCATATTTTACCATAAAACGCTATGGACTTATAATATTTATGCAAAGTCAAAATCTAAAATAAAAAAAAAACATTTTTGCACACATTTTATTTTTGATGCGGGCGGGACTCGAACCCGTAAATGCATAATAGTACTGTTCCTTTTGCAGTCCACAACTTAACCCATTTCACCACCGTACACGCACACACGATTCGGCAGAATAACTTCTGTGCTTATTATCCGATTGTTACCAAATTTTCAGAGATCATCTGGCGAGCTATAGTTATCATGGAATCCGAAAATGAACAAAATGGCATCAAAATTGCGCTTGTAATCAATTTTTTTCGATTTACAGGGGCGACAGGGGGCGTGGCCAAAATCCAAAATAAACTTGATCAGCGTGCAATAATAACATATACTGTCACCAAATTTGGTAGTCCTAGCTCTTACAATAGCTGAGATCTAGATTTTCACACGGAAAGACAGACGGATAGACAGACATACAGACGGACATAGCTATATCGACTCGTCTGTTGATCCTGAGCCGGAATATATATACTTTATGGGGTCGGAGGTGTCTCCTTCTGCCTGTTACATACATTTTCGGTTTGAACAAAGTTATAATACCCTTCTACTCTATGAGTAGGGGGCATAAAAAATAATTTTTTGCACACATTTAATTTTTGATGCGGGTGGGACTCGAACCCATAAATGCATAATAGTTCTGTTCGTAATACAGTCCAGAACTTAACCCATTTCACCACCGTACACGCACACACTATTCGGCACAAAGCTGCAAGCAGCGCTGCCGGCAAAAGGAGTAAAAAGTATTGAAAACGTATAACTTTTATTCAGGCTTTAAAAAAATCCAAGATTTATCACTTAAACAGTAATAATAATAATTCTACCTGTTGAGGACTGTAAGACGAATACGTGCATGTAAAAAACGATATGTTCCCTTTTAATACCTCTTTATATACTTGAATGGAAAGTGTTCAAGAGCACTCTTACTTTTAATAAATTTTGTTTAAAAATCGACCGATAGCTTCTATGGCATCTATACGATGTATCGGTCCGTACTGGCTCGTTCCGACTTATTTACAGCGGGCAGCAAAAAGAAACATGTATACAAAGTTTCATGAAGGTAGCTCAAAAAGGGAGGCAAAAACTTTTTTGGAAAAAATAAGAAAAGTTCGATCTCCCCCACCATGACACGCATGCATGAATCGAACCTTGGACCCATTGCCTAAGAGGTCCACCACTTCTCCATTCGGTCATTCAGCCATTACGCAAATTTTGCCAAACTTACATTATGAGACCATTCGGAAATTCTGCACGACAAAAACAAAGTCTGAATGCATGATGCGTGTTGTTGTTGCTATTTATTCTCATAACTTAAGCATACAATTAAATAAAAAATAAAAATAATAATAATAATAATTTTAAATAAAATGCACGACCACCAATTAATGCATATTCAAAAATTAAAGTAAAAGTTCTTAAAAAAAAAAGAAAAAGCTTAAGCGGCATGAACTGGGAATAGAACCACGGGTCTGTCGGTTCAGTCGTTCATCGCTTTTCCACTAAGCTACTAACGCTGTTATCCAACAATTGCAAAAATTTGCATTGTAAGTCATTTTTATTATTTCCTGTACAAATAAACAATTTGCGCTACCGGCAGCGCTGCTTACAGCTATGGAAAACGTTAAGCTGAATAACTTCTGTGTTTATTATCCGATTGTTACCAAATTTTCAGAGATCATCTGCCTAGCTATAGTTATCATGAAAACCGAAAATGGCACCAAAATTGCGCTTGTAATCAAATTTTTTTCGATATACAGGGGCGGAATGGGGCTTGGCCAAAATCCAAAAAAAATTGATCAGCGTGCAATAATAACACATTTTGTCACAAAAATTTCATCTGCGTATGATTTATAGGAACCATCAAGTCAAATTTGGTGTCTCTAGCTTTTGTAATAGCTGAGGTCTCGACGTTCATACAGACAGACGGACGGACGGACAGACGGACATCGCTCAATCGACTCGGCTGTTGATCCAGAACCAGTATATATATGCTTTATGGGGTCGGAGGTGTCTCCTTCTGCCTGTAACATACATTTTCGGTTTGAACAAAGTTATAATACCCTTCTACTCTATGAGTAGCGGGTATAAAAAATAATTTTGTGCACACATTTTGTTTTTGATGCGGGTGGGACTCGAACCCATAAATGCATAAAAGTTCTTTTCGTTTTGCAGTCTACAACTTAACCCATTTCACCACCGTACACGCACACACTATTCGGCACAATGTTGCAAGCAGCGCTGCTACAAAAGGAGTAAAAAGTATTGAAAACGTATAACTTTTATTCAGGTACCAAAAAAATCCAAGATTTATCACTTAAACAGTAAAAATAATAATTATACCTGGTGAGGACTATAAATCGAATACGTGCATGTGAAATACGATATGTGCCCTTTAAATACCTCTTTATATACTTGAATGGAAAGTGTTCTAGAGTACTCTAACTTTTAATAAATTTTGTTAAAAAAACGACCGATAGGTTCTATAGCATGTATACGATGTATCGGTCCGTACCGGCTCGTTCCGACTTATTTACAGCGGGCAGCAATAAGAAACATGTATACAAAGTTTCATGAAGGTAGCTCAAAAAGGAAAGCAAAAACTTTTTTAAAAAAAAAAAAAAAAAATTCGATGGGCGTGCAGCCTCGGCGTACGTCATCATCTTTGTCTCATACACGTCATTTGCTATGACGATTGTAGAGTTCTGGGATTGGACTAGGAACGTTCTTTCCAAGGTTGTCTCCTCCCTGTCGATGAGTACGGTGCCTCTGAAGTCATTCAGGAGAATGGTGCCGGTCAGGATTTCCTCGTGGTCCGCTACGTGTTGGCTATTGATGATCTTGCGGTTAGGTGTTCGACTTCTTAGTAGCGGTGTGATACACGTGTCGTTGCTTAGGTCTACTAGGTTTATTTTATTACAAATTGACTTATCGTTATGGGTTTCACAATTTCCTTTAAGGCCGTAATTTATTTGGTTACATTGGATGATTTTAGTGTATTTTATCTCGTAAATTATTTTACCCTTTTTTATTGGTTTTAAAATTGTATGTGTACAGGTTTCGTTAGAAATTAAAGGTATGCTTATAATGTACAATAGATTTTTGCCGTTGGTGGCTATTTTTATTTTGGAAAATTCTAGCAGTTCTTTTAGGTTCATGAAAACAATCTCTTTATTGAATAGGTTTTCGATTTGTTCAGTTTCATATTCTGATAATATAATGGAATTTATGGTATCTGTTTTTGCCCAATCTATTGCATGGACTAGGTTATTAAGTTCTTCTTTAAGTATGTGTAATTTATATTGCAACAGAGAGATTTTTTCGTCTATAAAATTTTTATTTTCTGACGTGGCCTTAATTATATTGTTGGTTATTAAGCTTAACTGTTTAATTCTATCATTTAGTACTTTATTTATTATTAACTGTTTATTATTGTTCTCGAGCTGTTCGTTTATTTTATTGATTATTATTTCTTTGTCATGGTGGTCCGGTGAACCGGCCAACCATTTCCATGCCGTTCCCAAAGCATCTATTGCCCTTTTTTGTTTTTTAAAAGGTTTAAGTTTTCTTAAGTCTGATTCCGACTTCATAAGTTCGAATTTTAAGAAAGGGAGAAGTGGGTGCGTTTTATTAATTTCATTTAATCTGTTCGATATGTCACCGAACGCGGATTCGTATTCTTCAATGTTGAACACGTGGATAATTTTAAATGTCCCGTTTTGCAGAACAGCGGTTCCCGTTTTTATGGGAATGAGTTGGGAGTGGGTGTAGTCTAGAAACATGTTGGCAATAAGAGTAACCTGCGAATGAATGTTATTTCTTAATATTATTTTTGTGTACTATTCTCCCTGAATGTGTTTTTATGGTGGTGTTCCTATCCTCTTGGACTATTTCTTTTCTGTATCTCGGTGTTAGTTTTGACCCTAACCTTTTATCTATTTTCACATAAACTGTTTCCCCCACCTCGTATTTCTTTATTGGGTTCTTTCTTTGGTTGTGGTATTCTAAGTCGGTATTCTGTTTTTTTTCTATTTTTTCGCTGATCTTTTTCCTAACATCTTGAAGTTCTTGGGGGTTTGCGCTTAATTGGTTTCCGAAAAATAAGTCTATTGGTTTTTTTTGTGTTGTTGAATGAACTGAAGTATTGTACTCTTCAACTGCTTTAAAGAGTAGTTCTTCAAATTCAAGTGTGCTTTCGTCTAGCTTAAGGCATCTCATTATCTCTGTTAGAGTTTAAAGAAATCTTTTGACTTGCCCATTGCTAGTCGAAGTATAGGGCGGTGTCGTGTAGACTTTTGCCTGCAGCTGCTCTTGCAGCAGAAACTTGATAGCTGCTGAATTTAGAGCCTTTTCGTTGTCTGTTACAATCTGCATGGGCATACCGAATGCTATCATAATTTCTCGTAGTGGATGTTTTATATCTTCCGATGCTTTTGATCTTAATAGTTTTATCTGGGCATATTTTGAAAATTTATCTATGGCCGTTAGTACTAGCTGTTTTTGGGTCGTGTAGATGTCTACATGAATGATTTGTCCGGGGTACGTCGGTATGGGGGTTGGTTGAATCTCCCCATGATGCGGATGTCTGTCATATTTGGCTATTTTGCAAGTCCCGCATGCTTTTGCCGTGGCTTCTGTTTTTTTTCGAAGGCCAGGAAAGAAAAACTTGCTTAGTATCTGGATTTTATTTTCAATGGCGTTTCTATGCGCCCTCATGTGTTCGGAAGCTACGATATTATCCTGTTCGCTCTCTGAACTCACGTCCGTAACTTGATTCTGCGTGTATCTAGTTTTGTAATTGTTAAAGTGCTGTGGGTAAATATTCTGGATTTTGCCCATTACGTGTTCGGGTGTGAAGATCCCGTTCATTCATCAGCATTTCTTTCTCATTTGCTGCGTAGTTTTCTTCGGTCTTCGAGAGCGTACGGGAAATGAAAGTGATCGGTCGGGATTCTTGTTCTAAGACTGCGCCTATAGCAAAGTTTGAGGCGTCCGTTGTTAACTTGAATTCCTTACTAAAGTCTGGGTACGCCAGTATGACGTCTTGTGAGGCTAAAGTTCTTCTTATCTTATCAAATGCGCTTATCGCGTCGTTGTTCAGATCTATCTTTGTTTTATTTGAAATATTTTTTGGGAGGCGACCGTTTTTGCCTCTCAATAAGTTAGTCAGTGGTTTTGCAAGTTTAGCATAGTCGCGAATAAAACGCCTATAGTAACTTGCCAAACCTAGGAAAGATCTAAGTTCTTTTAGTGTTGTGGGGATCGGAAATTGTTCTATTGCTTTTACTTTATCCGCGTTTGTTTTGACGCCTTTTTGTGAGATAGTGAATCCCAAAAAATTTACCTCCACTTTGATGAATTCACATTTGTCCATCTGCACTTTCATAGTGGTTTTTTCTAATGTGGCAAATATCTTATCTAAGTGCGTGGCATGTTCATTTTCGGACCGACTAAAGACGATACCATCGTCAATATACACGTAGCATATTTTTCCTACGTGTTCCCTTAGAATATCGTCTAATGCTCTCTGGAAAATAGACGGTGAGTTCTTTAAACCGAAAGGTAATCGAGTGAATTCGAATTTTCCGCCGTTGATTGCGAACGCAGTTTTTTCTATGTCCTTTTCTTTAAGCGGTATCTGGTGGAATCCGCTTTTGAGATCTAGAACGGAGAAATATTTATTGTTACCCAATTATGCGATTATTTCTCCAATCTCAGGGATAGGGTACCTATCCGAAATAGTTACGGAGTTAAGTTTTCGATAGTCAATGACTATCCTATACTTCTTTTCTCCGGACGCGTCGCTTTTTTGGGGACTATCCATACGGGTGCGTTGTATGGTGACCGTGAAGGTCGTATTATGCCGTCTTGTAGCAATTGTCCCATCTGCTTTTCTACCTCGGGCCTTAAAGAAGTTGGGTACGGGTAGTGTTTGCTATACACCGGTGCATCCGATGATGTCCTTATTTCACCTATTACTCTGGTAGTGTAAGTTCGTCTTTCATCTGGGTCCGCAAATAAGTTCGAATGTTTCTGGGTGAGTAAATTTATAAGATTCTTCTGACTGTTCGACATATGCTCCATTCTGAGCTTTATGTTGTTTACTGATTGAGTCACTAGTTGTTTCACTCGGATATTATAGTTTCCATTTAATGTTAATATATCGATTTTAATGTTAATAACCGCGTTTAGTTGTTTTAGTGTGTCGTTCCCTAGGATGCCGTGGAAAGTTTTGAGTGTAGGCAGTAAGAAAAATTTGATGGGTCTATCTTTGTTATTGAACAGAGTGAGAAAAGTATGGTGAGTTATTAGGGTTTGTCCTCCCACTGAATTTGCGAAAAATTTCCCTTCGATCTTTTTTGGGTGTGGCACCAGATTTGGTTGGATGTAGTTCTGGTTCGATCCGGTGTCTATGAGAAAATTTAGTTTGGTGCCATCTTCCATGATGCATTGGAAGTATGGCAGAGATGACCCGTTTAACCTAAAAATGAACATCCGAAGCGTCGACGGGAGTCGATTCGCTTTCCGGTTCGTTTTCCTCAGATTGCTGGTCATACAAGCCCGTAATTCCCTCGGAATCGGCGCTAGCGAAATAGGTCTGTTCCTCGGGGTCAAGGTAGTAAAAGTCGCCCTCTACTCCCTCGGATGCCTCTTCTGGAACCCCCGTGGCAATGTGAAACTGCCTAAGGATTTTAGGTGGAGGTCCGTTTAATGGGGCAGGTCGTTTCCCAGAGAAGTCGTTAACATTGGGTCTATTCATGTAATTGACGTTGCCTGAACGAATGGAGCCGTCGATGTCCATTGGTAAGGGTTTCGGTTGTGGTTTAGGGGCCGTTGGACGCGGAGGCGGATAGAATTGCCGTGCTGGCTGATAGTTTTGATTCGTGGGATACTGGGGTCGTTGACCGTGTTTCTGTTGGTCAGCTGCTCCCGTTTGCCAGATCTGCGGATTTCCGGTAGTGCGTGGGTCTGTCGTATGTTGGGGAGCTGGACTATAATATAGTCTAGGGTTGAAAACTCTTCAATTTCCCGCAGAGTCTGCTGTAAGCAATCTCCTTGGTATGGACCTGTTAAAGGCAGGCGGCTGCGCTTGCCTAGGAGGTACAGGAGGTGCATGCTGCCTGGCGTGAACGCGTTCCTTTGTTCCTGATTGTCGACCAATTCACAAAAGTGTAAGGCGTGACCGAGATCTCTGGGTTCTTTGATGGCCAAGAGTCTGGGCAAGTCTCCATTTAATCCCCGTATGAAAGTATCTAAGGCCTTTTCTCGATAATTTTGTTTCAGGGCATGGACACTATCAGGTTTTAAGTCTTGCACGCTGATTTGATTAAGGATCAGCGATAATTGGTAGTAAACGGCCTGATAGAATTCGGCAATGGTCAGTCGTCCTTGAGTCATCGAGAACAATTGGTACTCTAGGGTCTTGAGGTCGCGTTTGTCAGCGAACTGATCCGTTAGGCATTTTGCAATCGCCTTCCAGTTCAGAGGGGTGTTCTAGGATTCTAACACGGCATCGGCCTCGCCGGTGATTTTGTTCCTAATCGCCAACGTTATCAAAAAATATGCGTTGGTGATTTCCCTACCCTCGTACAAACTCATTATTCTAGATACATTCTTCTTCCAAGAACCAAATTCTGTGCGGTTTCCTGAAAATTCTCTGATTAGTTTTGTAAGGTCTGGTAGTTTTTCGGACTCGCCTGGTAGTGGGCCGATAAAGGGGGCATCTTCTAACATTTCTGATGGTCTGCCTTTATTCAAAAGTTCCCCAATAAACTCGGTTCCGCCTAATGTCTCTTTGATGAGAGACATAATTACCTGTTT
The DNA here is from genome assembly GCA_018904095.1 of Zaprionus ghesquierei. Classification (NCBI taxonomy): domain Eukaryota; kingdom Metazoa; phylum Arthropoda; class Insecta; order Diptera; family Drosophilidae; genus Zaprionus; species Zaprionus ghesquierei. The sequence continues at coordinate 214,339 of JAEIGP010000699.1, forward strand.
TAGCTCTGGGCTAGCCACCGGTGTACTGGTGGCCGTAGGCCTGCTTCCCCCGGGTTGTTCCCCGCTATCGGTACCTATATTAAGTGCAGCTAATGCACTTGCTAATTCTCTATCTTTTGACATGTTAAAGGCTTAAGGATTTGTTTATTTCGGACAACAACTAATAGATGTTTTGGGTTTTCGGGTGTTTTTTCTTTTTGAATTTTTAGTTTGAGTTATATATCGATGTATTTTTTCTAAAATTATTTAAGCTTATTGTATATTTCTTTTAAGTATTGTTGTTTAAATTCTATTTTAACTTATTTTCAATAGATTATTATTCTCATATCTTTATTGTTTTAAAATTTTTTCTTGTTTTTAAATTTACTTTTCTTTTCCTTTTTTTAATTCTTCTTTTTAGTATAGTAGTGTTTGTTTTTAAACTTATTTTTCTAGCTTACGCGATAAATAACATTTTCGGCGACGTTCCCTCGATGACCCCTTGGGTTTGATCCTTTTTGTCCCACTTTGGGCAGCGACGTATCGGTGTTCGGGTGTGGGTGACTCGGGACCCTTGGTGGCACTGAGTTCCTTCGAAGGCTCCTGCGGACGGACACTACAGGAGAGTCGGCGATAGTTCTTAGACCGGTTAAACTGAACCATAGAATCTTTCGCACCTGTTCACTGGACGCACTTGATGTTGTGGCTTCTTTTTTAAAGGCACTTTTACACTGTGAGAATTTTTGACACTTCTACTTATTTTTTGTAGTTGTTGATTAGTCAGTGTTCACTGTGGCTATATTTTAGGCACTGCGACGCGAACTTGTAGCTGCTTTAGGTACTTTAACGTTACGCGTGATCCTTTTGACGAAAGCTCTGTTTACTGGTCCCTGCTCGGGCGCCAATTAAAAGATATTTTTATTTTTCTTTTAAAAAAAAGAACACGTCAGATTTTATTGGTGTTAATTTTGGAACTAACTGGACTAAGTTTTACAATTAATAATTAAACCTATTCTCTGCCGACGTCGCTGATGTCGTCGAAGCCGTCGCTGCCGCTGTAGCTTTGCCGCTGCCGTTGTGGCTGCGCCGTTGTCGCTGATGGTGTCCGATGTCATTGGCGTTCCCACGACTTGGCCGGTGCAGACATTCTGCTGATGCAGCGCACGTGGCGGATGCACTGCCGTCGTATCTGGAGTCAATGTGCCTGTTCTTGCTGAGCTGTTGTTTGTTGTGCAATTTCTTGGTTCATGTTGGGCTGCATTGGGCTTGTTGTTGTTATTGGGACTTCGCTGACTGTCTGCTCGTGGCGGATGTACTGCATGTGGTGGAGTCGTGATCGAGATTTGGGTTCTTGTGTGTTCTTATCATATTTGGTCTTAACTTACATACAATTAAATAAAAAATAAAAATAAAACAAGTAAGAACGGCTACAGTCAAGTGTTGACTATATAAGATCATGGATTTTTTTAAGTTTAGAAAAAATTCGGATTGAGAAACTGTTATTAAACGTGTTTTTCAAAGAAATATAATAAACAACAAATATAATTTTCAGTTAGACGCCAAGAAGTTCAAGCAGTTGAAAAAAAAGAACACTGCTTGAAAAAAACACTGCTTGCCTGCTTGCAGTGGGCGCAGTGCAAATATATATGAAACGTTGAATAACTTTTTTGTTTATTATCCGATCGGAACCAAATTTTCAGCGATCGTTTAGGTGATAGTTTATCATATACGCCAAAACTGTATACTGTAGCTTTTTTATTGCGCTTGCTATACGGTTTAGCGTAGCGAGGCAAAAATTTTATTAAAAATTTTACAGCGTATGACTCACATAAGTGTCGCCACTAAATTTGGTGGCTCTAGCTTTTTAAGTTTCTGAGTTATAGGCTCTTGCTATTCGGTTTATCGATTTGCGGGGGCGGAAGTAGGCGTGGCCCAAATTTTAATAAAAATTTTACAGCGTATGACCTACATGAGTGTTGTCACCAAATTTGGTGGCTCTTGCTTTTTCAGTTTCTGAGATATAGGCGTTCATACAGACGGACAGACGGTCAGACGGTCAGACGGACGGACGGACATACAGACATGGCTTAATCGACTCGGCTAGTGAACCTGAGCAAGAATATATATCTCTCTCCTCCTTCTGCCTGTTACGCACATTTCGACAAACACAATAGATCATGAATTTTTTTTAAAATCTATGGTCTAAAAATATAAGAAAAAGCTGCGCTCTTACAGTCGCACACAGCTGATTTAAGAGACTGTTACTTCTCCACTTGTTAACTAAGTTCATTGTGAGCCATTAAAAAATTGTTAAATAAAATGCACGACCACTAATTAATGCATATTTAAAAATTAAAGTAAAAGTTCTTAAAAAAATAAGAAAGAAGTAAGAAAGCTACATTCGAGTGTGCTCGACTGTAATATATCCGCTACCCAGCTCGTACATCAAAATTATTAGCGGAACAATAAAGAACGGCCACAATCATATTTTGACGAGTTCATGCCGCTTAAGCTTTTTATACCCGCTACTCATAGAGTAGAAGGGTATTATAACTTGTTCAAACCGAAGATGTATGTAACAGGCAGAAGAAGAGACCTCCGACCCCATAAAGTATATATATCCTAGCTCAGGATCATCAGCCGAGTCGATACAGCCATGTCCGTCTCTCCGTCTGTCTGTCTGTCCGTCTGTCTGTCTGTTATTCAGCTTAACGTTTTCCATAGCTGTAAGCAGTGCTGCCGGCAGCGCGAATTCTTTATTTGTACAGGAAATAATCGGACTGCCTTACAATGCAAATTTTTGCAGTTGTTGGATAACAGCGTCAGTAGTTTAGTGGAAAAGCGATGAACTCCTGAACCGACAGGCTCGTGGTTCGATTCCCAGTTCATGCCACTTAGCTCTTTCTTTTTATACCCGCTACTCGTAGAGTAGAAGGGTATTATAACTTTGTTCAAACCGAAAATGTATGTAACAGGCAGAAGGAGACACCTCCGACCCCATAAAGTATATATATTCTGGCTCAGGATCAACAGCCGAGTCGATATAGCCATGTCCGTCTGTCCGTCTGTCTGTCCGTGTGAAAATCTAGATCTCAGCTATTATAAGAGCTAGAACTACCAAATTTGGTGACAAAATGTGCTATTATTGCACGCTGATCAAGTTTATTTTGGATTTTGGCCACGCCCCCTTGCGCCCCCGTAAATCGAAAAAACATTGATTACAAGCGTAATTTTGATGCCATATTGTTCATTTTCGGTTTACATGATAACTATAGCCAGCCAGATGATCTCTGAAAATTTGGTAACAATCGGATAATAAACACAGAAGTTATTCAGCTTAACGTTTTCTACAGCTGTAAGCAGCGCTGCCGGCAGCGCTGCTTGCAGCATTGTGCCGAATCGTGTGTGCGTGTACGGTGGTGAAATGGGTTAAGTTGTGGACTGCAAAACGAACAGTACTATTATGCATTTACGGGTTCGAGTCCCGCCCGCATCAAAAATTAAATGTGTGCAAAAATGTTTTTTTTTTTTATTTTAGATTTTGACTTTGCATAGATATTATAAGTCCATAGCCTTTTACGGTCAAAATTTGATTGTAGCCGTTTTTTTGTTCCGCAAATAAATTTTGTACAATTTTTGATGCGGGCGGGACTCGAACCCGTAAATGCATAATAGTACTGTTCGTTTTTTCGATTTGCGGGGGCGGAAGAGGGCGTGGCCAAAATCCAAAATAAACTTGATCAGCGTGCAATAATAACACATATTGTCACCAAATTTGGGTGTCCTAGCTCTTATAATAGCTGAGATCTAGATTTTCACACGGACAGACAGACGGACAGACGGACATGGCTATATCGACTCGGCTGTTGATCCTGAGCCAGAATATATATGCTTTATGGGGTCGGAGGTGTCTCCTTCTGCCTGTTACATACATTTTCGGTTTGAACAAAGTTATAATACCCTTCTACTCTATGAGTAGCGGGTATAAAAATTTTTTTATTGCACACATTTAGTTTTTGATGCGGGTGGGACTCGAACCCATAAATGCATAATAGTTCTGTTCGTTTTGCAGTCCACAACTTAACCCATTTCACCACCGTACACGCACACACTATTCGGCAAAATGCTGCAAGCAGCGCTGCCGCAAAAGGAGTAAAACGTATTGAAAACATATTACTTTTATTCAGGTAACAAAATATCGAAGATTTATCACTTAAACGGTAAAAATAATAATTCTACCTGTTGAGGACTATAAATCGAATACGTGCATGTAAAAAACGATATGTGCCCTTTTAATACCTCTTTATATACTTGAATGGAAAGTGTTCTAGAGCACTCTAACTTTTAATACATTTTGTTAAAACAAGTAAGAAAGCTACAGTCGAGTGTGCTCGACTGTAATATACCCGCCACCCAGCAGCGCTGCCGGCAGCGGGGCCAAAATCCAAAATAAACTTGATCAGCGCGCAATAATAACACATTTTGTCACCAAATTTGGTAGTTCTAGCTCTTATAATAGCTGAGATCTAGATTTTCACACGGACAGACAGACAGACAGACGGACATGGCTGTATCGACTCGGCTGTTGATCCTGAGCAAAAAATATATACTGGATGGGGTCGGAGGTGTCTCCTTCTGCCTGTTACATACATTTTCGGTTTGAAAATTGTTGTAATACCCTTCTACTCTATGAGTAGCGAGTATAAACATTTGAAGCAGTCAATACAATTATTCCGAGAATGTCCCACTTGTCCGAAACACAAAAAGCCAAGCTAAGCGAATTACACAAGTCATTTTCAGACTTGTTCGCAGACCCAAACCAGAAACTGATCTACACAACAAATGTGAAGGCAACAATCCGAACCTCGACCGATACTCCGGTTTACTCGAAATTTTATCAGTATCCAATGACGCTGAAAGACGAGGTAAACAAACAGATAAAAGAACTTTTAGAAGATGGTATAATTCGACCTTCTAGGTCCCCGTACACTTCCCCAGTGTGGATTGTACCTAAAAACGCAGACGCTTCAGGCGAAAAGAAATATCGCATGGTTATAGATTATCGCAAACTCAACAAAATAACCATTGCAGATAAATATCCCATTCTTGAAATAAATGAGGTACTTACCCAACTAGGGGACAATAAAGTATTCTCTGTTTTAGATTTGAAAAGTGGCTTCCTTCAAATCTCTTTGAAAAATAGTGACATAGAAAAGACCGCCTTCTCCGTAAACAACGGAAAATATGAGTTTGCCTGATTCCCATTCGGTCTAAAGAATGCGCTCTCAATTTTCCAACGTGTATTAGATGACATACTTTGTAAAATTTTTCAAACTTTACAGAACGCTAACATGAAATGTCAGCTAGACAAATGTGAGTTCATGAAAAACAAAGTCGAATTCCTTGGATTTGTTGTTTCCGATGGGAAAATAGAAACAAGCCCGAGTAAAGTGGCAGCGATAGCAAATAATCCCACCCCTAAAACTTTGAGGGATCTAAGATCCTTCCTTGGGTTTTCCGGCTACTATAGAAGATTTATACAAAACTATGCCAAACTGGCAAAGCCCCTAACATCACTTTTAAGAGGGGAAGATGGACACGTGTCCAAAAGAATGTCATCAATAAAATTAATTTCGCTAAACAATGAAGCTCTAGACTCTTTTAAGAAGCTTAAAGCATCGTGGTGTCATCAAAAATATTTCTCCGTTATCCAGATTTTAATAAGGAGTTCCATTTAAATACTGATGCTTCAAATTTCGCGATCGTAGCAGTTCTATCGCAAGACAATCACCCCATATCATTTTTATCTAGAACACTTTCCAAAGCCGAAGAGAATTATGCGGCCAACGAGAAAGAGATGCTAGCCATAATCAGAACGGGATATCATATTTTATTTCGGAGTCACTAAACATATCGTTATGGACAACGAAAAAGCGTTCAATTCCCAATCAATTAAGTTCAGGATGAAACAGCTACAAATAGTAGTTTACACCGCCCCACCATACAAGAGTACCGTTAACAGTCAGATAGAACGCTTCCATTCAACACTTTTAGAAATAATGAGATGCCTCAAGAAGGAAGGCACAGAAAGGAATTTCAAGGAACTTTTAGAAAGGGCAGTTTACGAGTATAATTACAGTTTTCATTTAGTTAACAAGAAACGACCGCTAGAAGTATTATTTGGCAGGAGAGTGACAACAGACCCGGACCAATACAAAACAGAAAACGGACCGTACAAACCACAATAAAAATAAAAAGGAAATACAATACAATACAAAACAGAAAACGGACCGTACAAACCACAATAAAAATAAAAAGGAAATACGTAATTATCAGCCTGGATAATTACTGAATTACAGTTTTCATTTAGTTAACAAGAAACGACCGCTAGAAGTATTATTTGGCAGGAGAGTGACAACAGACCCGGACCAATACAAAACAGAAAACGGACCGTACAAACCACAATAAAAATAAAAAGGAAATACAATACAATACAAAACAGAAAACGGACCGTACAAACCACAATAAAAATAAAAAGGAAATACGTAATTATCAGCCTGGAGAAGAAATATTCGTTAAAGTAAACACTATATTAGGTTCTAAGCTTTCCCCAAGATATAAAAAAGAAACAGTTAAAGAAAACAAGCACACTACAATAATAACAGAATCAGGAAAAAAAGTACATAAAAGCCATATCAAAATCTAAAATTTTTCAGGATATTCTATGGATTACGAACGATGTCGGTGGAACAATAAATTTTACAAACTATACGAATGCACAGATACTGACAATAACCAAAGGGGTCGGAAAATTACAAACCTCAACGACCAAACTAATTCATCTCGTTAACCTACACCAAATCCAAACCGCTTTAGACATTTTAAACGAACATACGAAAAACAGCCTTAAACACAGTACACTATACTCTACCCTTCACTATGAAATAAATACAACTATTCCAGACAATTACAACCACTCTCCAAACTCGAAAAACTAGGTCATTAAATTGCCTAGGGTCAGGTTAGTCCAGATCATGATGACCTGGATTTGATTGAGCAGAACTTAGATAAACTTATAGACAACAATAACCAACAGGTCATTGTTAAAAAACAGTTAGAAGAAAGAATAAATAAACTCACTTCAGTATCTAACGCTCTCACAAACTCTATTAGTAAAAGTAGTTCAGTTAGTATCGAAATAACTATTACTTTGCACAATCAGATTAGACTTCTAAAAGAAGAAATTGTTAACATTAGATATGCCATTTAGTGGGCACGACTAAACGTAGTTAACACACTTTTACTAAATGAAGATGAGTTAATGGAAATTGAAAAAATTTTTAAAAGAAACAACATGCCACCCCTGTCAACGGAAGAAATAGTGGAATTTTCCGATGTCTCAATTTTACATAATAAAACAACACTTTTGTATATTGTTAAAATTCCAAACTTAGAAGAAAAACAAGTAAGAAAGCTACAGTCGAGTGTGCTCGACTGTAATATACCCGCTACCCAGCTGCTTGTACATAATTTATTTGCGGAACAAAAAAACGGCTACAATCATATTTTAACCGTGAAAGGCTATGGACTTATAATATTTATGCAAAGTCAAAATATAAAATAAAAAAAAAAACATTTTTGCACACATTTAATTTTTGATGCGGGCGGGACTCGAACCCGTAAATGCATAATAGTACTGTTCGTTTTGCAGTCCACAACTTAACCCATTTCACCACCGTACACGCACACACGATTCGGCACAATGCTGCAAGCAGCGCTGCCGGCAGCGCTGCTTACAGCTATGGAAAACGTTAAGCTGAATAACTTCTGTGTTTATTATCCGATTGTTACCAAATTTTCAGAGATGATTTGGCTAGCTATAGTTATCATGTAAACCGAAAATGAACAATATGGCATCAAAATTGCACTTGTTATCAATGTTTTTTCGATTTGCGGGGGCGGAAGGGGGCGTGTCCAAAATCCAAAATAAACTTGATCAGCGTGCAATAATAACTCATATTGTCACCAAATTTGGTTGTCCTAGCTCTTATAATAGCTGAGATCTAGATTTTCACACGGACAGACAGACGGACAGACGGACAGACGGACATGGCTATATCGACTCGGCTGTTGATCCTGAGCCAGAATATATACACTTTATGGGGTCGGAGGTGTCTCCTTCTGCCTGTTACATACATTTTCGGTTTGAACAAAGTTATAATACCCTTCTACTCTATGAGTAGCGGGTATAACAAGTAAGAAAGCTACATTCGAGTGTGCTCGACTGTAATATACCCGCTACCCAGCTGCTCGTACATCATTTATTTGCGGAACAAAAAAACGGCTACAATCATATTTTGACCGTAAAAGGCTATGGACTTATAATTTTTATGCAAAGTCAAAATATAAAATAAAAAAAAACAAGTAAGAAAGCTACAGTCGAGTGTGCTCGACTGTAATATACCCGCTACCCAGCTGCTTGTACATAATTTATTTGCGGAACAATAAATGGGCTACAATCATATTTTGACCGTAAAAGGCTATGGACTTATAATATTTATGCAAAGTCAAAATATAAAATAAAAAAAAAAAAAATTCAGCTGCCGGCAGCGCTGCTTACAGCTATGGAAAACGTTAAGCTGAATAACTTCTGTGTTTATCATCCGATTGTTACCAAATTTTCTTTTTCTTTCTAGAAAAGAAAGAAATTTTCTTTCTTTTTTTTTTCTATTTTTTCGTTTCTTTTTTTATTTTCTTTGTTCATTCTTTTAAGGACTCGCATATTTAGTATTACCTATTTATTTTAATTAAAAATTTAAATGTTATTAAAAAATATGTATCAATGATTTACCGGATAGACACTCGTATGGACCAATACGTCTATAAAGAAATTATAGAGGATATAATGGTGCCATATTCCGAGGACAATATGCCATTATCATGGCGTTTTATGCACGACAACGATCCTAAGCACACTTCACGGCTTATGAAAAGTTGCCTTTAGGAGCATCAAGTTGTTACGCTGAAGTGGCCAGCTCAGTCACCGGACCTCAATCCGATAGAGAATCTCTAGAATGATGTTGAGCAGCACATTCGCACCAAAAATCTGAGCAGTTTGAATGATTTGTGGATAGTTATCCGAGAAGCGTGGTACAGTATTCCGCAGAACAGATGCGCTGCTTTAGTGGAGAGTCAGCACAGAAGATTGGATGTAGTTATCAAAAACAAAGGATATCCAACAAAATATTAGTCCCCTTTCTTATGTTTTCTCATTCTACTTAATAAATTAATAAAAAAAAGTATAAGTGTGCTAAACTCATGTCCAGCTGAAAATCATAGTTAATTCATTCAAACCAACGCAGGAAAAAAACGACAAAAGGGAATAGGCTGAAAGTAACGGTACATCTTATCAACTAATAAGGCAACAACCAGAAAAAAAATTGGTGAACTATTCACTATAAAATCGGTAAAAATTCATGTTGAAGTGTGCTGCTAAATAGTGTGCTAAATAAAAGGCCTCCACTATATATATATTAAAAATTTAGTTAAAAGTTTTACCAAATATATTTAAAAGTCGTTATAGAAAAGATATTAAATTAAATCTATTATTACTATAGATTGAAAACAAAGCAAACATTACTATAGATTGAAAACAAAGCAAACAAGGAAACAAACAATATAGTAAACCAAGACCAAAAATTCAAAACATCCAGTTATTGTAAAAAAGAAATTAAATAATTTGTTGAATAGTTATGGAGCTCGATCAGTTTGCGAAGACCTTCAAGCAGCGTCGCATCGAGCTCGGCTTCACCCAGCGCGATGTGGCTCTGGCCATGGGCAAACTCTACGGCAACGATTATTCGCAGGCGACAATCTCACTCTTTGAGACACACAAGTTGAGCGTCAAGAGCATGCGCAAGCTTAAGCCATTGCTGCAGAAGTACCGGATATAAAAAAACGATGATATGAAACATTTTTGTGTACTTATCCAAAAATGAAGAGAATTGCTCTACTTGTTAAAAAAAGGCAAATGCACTACGAAAAAAAAGAAGAGTTATAAAAAAGTCCCACCCTGAGAAAAAAAAAGAGATTCCAGTCTCACCCAGAGAAAAAAAAACCCAGTCCAGTCTCAATTGAGAGCTGAGAGCGGACTGAAAATCCGAACACATTGAGAGCTTACGTAGTCAGAAATTAAGACAGAAGCAACTCAGCCTACTTGAATCGTTTTAATAGAATTGTATCGCTTGGTACCTCCTTGCTACAAATTCTACATATAAAGCCAGCAAGTCTTAAGAGAGAATACCTCTCTGTCTATATTATTTTCCATGGGATTAGCCGCAAATCGCAAGGGGAAATTTCTACAGCATTTTGCCTTGCTTCAGCCACTCAAATGTCTGCAACTTTCGTTAGCAGACATCGTGGCTGCCCAAGCCAAGCAGATTGGGAATAAGTATGGTTTGTGCCGGTGGCAAATGTGGCAAGAGAGCAGAATGTGACCGGCCCATGACTATTATTAGTCATGCAGCGGGCTCGGACTGAGACGTCTAAGCTAATGAAGCTTTTTCACACCTGCCTGCTAAATTATGCGCCATGACCAGGAGTGCCATGGAGTGAGAGCACCATGCAAGCCATTTACTTGTTACAGATTGCTTATAATTAAATTTAATTAACATCAAGCCAGGCGCATCACGCAGATGCAGACGAAAATGGAGACGTAGAGACCAAGACCAAGACATGCAGCCAGTGAGACCGGTCTGAGGCCGCTGCTGCTGCTGACATGCATCTAACAAGCCTTCAACTATCTAATCAACGTACAAGTCAAAATATCAATACCTCAAGTAATCAAAATCACTTTAGAATTTCAAATCAGTTGGGCTGATGCTGCCTGCCTGCCTGCAGCGTCTCACACAAGCACCGTGTCCAGCTGCTATATGCGACAGTTGCAACTCGAGTTCAGAGTGGGGAGATTGATGAAAAAAAAAGCAACAACAACTAAGATTATTCGAATTTAATGGGCGCAACGCGCGTGGAGACTTCACAAGTGAGGCAACGCCAACTACAACAAAAACAACAACTGAGACGTTTCACAGACATGTTAGGAAAAGCTAAAACTGGACCTGCTGCCTGTTGCCTGGTCCTGCCTGTGTCTAGTCTGGCCTGGTCTTTTCCAGTTATACTGTGCTCGCACTGTGACCTGTCATCATGATTGATACGTTTGATGGATTCATTCGAGCTGACTGCTGTGTGGCGTTCAGTTTTAAAGTTTGCTGATTGATCCCAGCGTGTTGATTACAATCGACGCCGACGTACACGCAGATGCAGGCTCAGGTAGTTGGCGCTGTATGGGGAGTCTTGCAACGCATGCTGCTGGGAATTCAATCAAAAGTGTCAGCGCTGGCACAACATATCTTACTGCTAAAGGTGCCGAAACCACTAACTAAATACAGTGGTAACTGAATATTAGAATAGAATATTAGAATATTAGAAATGATAAGAAAGGCAAAAAAAATCAAAAGGGAAACAAAGAGTTAATCCCTTTTTCATTGATAAGCAATTTTAAAAATTATGGAACTTTGGAAAAGTGGGAAGTATAAAAAAAAATTTTTAATAAATTATAGAAATTTTTAAATATTTTGAAATTAAGTAGACAGTTAATATTTTTAAAACATTTTTAAAAGCTTTAAATATTCTTAATGAATTTTAAATAATACGCAAATTTAGGAAAAATGTGGAAATTTGACGATGACGTCACGATATGCTGCAAAGGCGCAAAGAGTGTAACTATGGAAAACGTTTAGATGAATATCTTCTGTGTTTATTGTTCGATCGGATTGTAATTTTGAAAATATATTTATATTGTAATTATCTATGTTTATACCAAAGCAGAAAGCCATAACTTCAATACTTTCCCTAATAATCGTAATTATCGTTTTGCGTAGGCGGTGGGCGCGACATCGAAAATTGAAAATAAACTCGATCTACCTATGGTATACAGGAAATTAGGTGTCTCTACCTTTTGTAATAGCTGAGATCTAGACGTACAGACGGACAGACGGACATGGCTATATCGACTCGGCTGTTGATCCTGAGCCAGAATATATATACTTTATGGGGTCGGAGGTGTCTCCTTCTGCCTGTTACATACATTTTCGGTTTGAACAAAGTTATAATACCCTTCTACTCTATGAGTAGCGGGTATAAAAAAAAAAAAACATTTTTGCACACATTTAATTTTTGATGCGGGCGGGACTCGAACCCGTAAATGCATAATAGTACTGTTCGTTTTGCAGTCCACAACTTAACCCATTTCACCACCGTACACGCACACACGATTAGGCACAATGCTGCAGCAGCGCTGCTTACAGCTATGGAAAACGTTAAGCTAAATAACTTCTGTGTTTATGATCCGATTGTTACCAAATTTTCAGAGATCATCTGGCTAGCTATAGTTATCATCTAAACCGAAAATGAACAATATGGCATCAAAATTGCACTTGTTATCAATGTTTTTTCGATTTGCGGGGGCGGAAGGGGGCGTGGCCAAAATCCAAAATAAACTTGATCAGCGTGCAATAATAACACATATTGTCACCAAATTTGGTTATCCTAGCTCTTATAATAGCTGAGATCTAGATTTTCACACGGACAGACAGACGGACAGACGGACATGGCTATATCGACTCGGCTGTTGATCCTGAGCCAGAATATATATACTTTATGGGGTCGGAGGTGTCTCCTTCTGCCTGTTACATACATTTTCGGTTTGAACAAAGTTATAATACCCTTCTACTCTATGAGTAGCGGGTATAACAATACCAAGATAATATGATAAAACCCATAGTAAGAAACAATTCAATTGTACACTTAAACGTTCAAGAAATCTTTGTTTTCGAAAACCTCACCTATGCCATTCCCCAAAATTGTAAAACAATAGCATGTATTAAAATATGCAATAAGAAAAAAATTGTTAATATAAGTAATTCAAATTGTATTCCAAAGTTAGTTCAGGGATGGAAAGCGCTGTGTAGTTTTAGCAATGCCGACCACGTATCCAAAATAGAAGAAGTGAACGACGGAATCATCCTATTAAACGACTTCGATGGAAATATTACCTGGAACAAAACAGAGCTTCACCTAGAGGGACCCTACCTTGTTCAGCTATCAAACGACTCGAATATTATCGACAACAAGGGGTTCAGCAATTTGGAACCTCCAGTCCTCAGCCCTAGGAGCACCTCTTATGCAGTTTACGGCTGAGGAAAAAGAAAGATTTAAAGTTCTATCACTTGAAGCACTTGAAGCATTGCACATAAATAACACTGGATAACACGCAATAACACGGTCAACAGCATAACCCTGCTGACGCTCTTTGGCATTGCTCTGACTCTCAACCTGGGCTTGCACACCAATAACCAAAGGCAGAAGAGCATAACATTGCAATTAGGACTTACGCCTGGAATGGAAACAAAAGTCACAGCGATCGTCGTACCATCAACCTGCGCGCAATCTTTGACTGAGGCACAGTATGCGTCACCTCAGTTCAACAACATTCCCTACTTTTAGAGACCGCTTGTGGACAAGCACAAATTGGAGGGGGAAGAGTTAACAACAAAAATGTTACAATTTAGAATAATGAGCTCCAGTACGCAATTTCCAATCTGCAAGCTCAGCGTCTGCATAATTTCCTGCACACGCCGAGCTACCAAGCAGAATTCTAATAATCTGTTTGGCAACCGCTTCTGCTCCCACCAATGCATGTGATTCCAAGAAGACTGCAGCAATTCGACCAACATAACATCAGCCGATGTCGTTGCCTATTGGAAACAGCGAAGCCCACGTCGATCCTCTGCCACCAAGGGCAGTGCAGCTCATAGCCAAGTCTCACAGCTTGTTAGGAACAGCTTAGGGTAATCACTTACAAATTGGATTTAGACAAATGAAGTCATTGTTCTTAATTGAACTCAAAAATCTTTTTATTTTTTACTTTGCACCTTGCAAGTAATTAACTTGTATAAGGCAACCGTATAAAAGTCATTACAGAATGCAGCGTATTACGTTCGACGATAAAAAATGCGAACTCATTCCAAGGATAGCCCGTTGGTGGCTACGCATCCAAGACTCCGATATCGAAATTATGCATCGGCCAGGAACTCGAATGGAACATGTGAATGCGCTTAGTCGAGTGTCATTTGAACCTACACAAGAATAGACACACCGCCGACTTATAAATATTCATGACTATAATAGATTGGTTTTTCAGCATTCGACTTCAAGACGACAAATTACGCAGTATTGTGTTACAAGATAGAAGATAAAGACGTTGTAATCGAAAATGGACGTTTGCGATAACGCAACAGTAAACTGTAATGGGTTGTGCCTGAACAACTCAGATTTCACATCCTTATTGAATGTCATAACAAATGGGTCAGGACAAGACGATTAGACGCATTACTAGTTTGTTCTTGCGTCAATACTTGAACGGATATATAAAAACATGCGTATGCTGCGCATTCAACATGCACTCTAGGAGTAGATAAAGGACAGAATCACTACGACGATATTCATCCGATCTCATTTGTCCCGATTCATGGGGATTATTTGGGTCCATTTCCCCGTAACAAAAAATGCAAAAGTAATGCAACAAAACACGATATCGACACACATCTAGAATTAACCAGTTATATATGTATGCCAAGACGCATAATATCCGATCGGGATACGGCATTCACCTCAAAAAACTTCAGCAAAGTCTGTAGAGCGAATAATATAAAAGACGTTCTAACAGCCGTCCGAACACCGCTAGCGAACGGACACATCGCGACGTAAAAGATAAATGTAAAGAAAAAGGACTAGAGAATGCATGGCGAAACACCAACTAAACAACGATTTACTAAAGAAAGTGCTTTTTTAAAGATACCCAAATTTAAATATTACTTAATTAAATTATTTTTTTTTAATAATAAAAGAATTGTGAATTTTCTACAACAGCTGCTACTCGAACCTTGAACAAATAGTTTAACGCCAAGTCCCACATAATAGGGTGCTCAACCTATTAAATCAAGTAAAAACTGGTGTAGTCAAGTTTTGACTGTATAACCTGCTTACAACTATGGAAAACAGAAGGGGGCGTGGTCAAAATCCAAATCTTGATCAGCATGCAATCATATAGTTCTTATAATAGCTGAGATCTAGATTTTTACACTATATCGACTCGGCTAGTGATCCGGAGCCAGAATATATATACTTTATGGGATCCGAGATGTCTCCATTTGCCTGTTACATACATTTTCGGTTTTAACAAAGTTATATTACGCTTCTACTCTATGAGTAGCACGCTTTAAGACAAGTAAGGACAGCTACAGTCGAGCGCGACGACATGGTATCTAATACCATATTAAAATTTAAAAGATTACTTTCAAACCAACTTGTTGATCGTGTGATATTTTTAAAACTTCGTACTAATAATAGAATTTCTAGCTTTTGTAATAGCTGAGATCTGTAGTTTTTATACAGATAGATAGACGTATAGACAACTTAACGTGACTCAATCGAGTCGGCTAGTTATCTCGAGCAAGAATCTATACACTTTGTGTACATTTCAGACTGGTTTTGAAAGCTGTTATTACATTTTTGTGTGTACTCATCACTCGTTCAACTTACCCATTTCCTCTGCTCGCCCCAACAGAAATGAAATGCTATCATATCTTTTGAGATGAACAGTATTCGTAAAAACCTGTGCTTGGAAAACATTGACCATGATCCTCTATTGTGGGGGCAAACCAAATAAAGACACTTGTTTTTCCTGTAATGTCAATATGAACCGTATGCCACGGTAACAGCTTACTTGTGATCAAAGTTGATGCATACCATAAGTGGAACGAGTTTATTTTCACGCAAATTGATGATTGATGATTGACGAGAAGTATTAAAGTATATGCTTTCTGCTTTGGTTTGAACATACATAATTGCAATATAAATATATTCCCCAAATTAGAATCCGATCTGACAATAAACACAGAAGTATTCACGTTAACGTTTTTCGTATTCCACAGGGAGCGCCTTTGCAGCAGATCATGTCGACAGCACTATTCAAAGATAGGTCTAATTTGAGAAATAGCTAGCAGATAAACCTGAGTAGAGTCTTTAGATGGAAATAAAAATGTCTGACAATTTTTTACAAAACCGGGCGAATGGTATCTTATTTTCGGTTACGCTCGGCTGTAGCTTTTCTTACTTGTTTGACCACGGATTTTAAAAAAATTAATGGTATATTGGGTTTGTCAAAATGTGCGAAACAGGCAGAAGGAGGCATATGCGACTCCATAAAGTATATATATTCTTGCTCAGGATTACTAGCCGAGTCGATTGAGTCATGTCTGTCTGTGCGTCTGTCTGTCTGTCCGTCTCATGTTGGTCTTACTCTGTAAAATTTTAATTAAAATTTGGAACACGCCTACTTCCGCCCCCGCAAATCGATAAACCGTATAGCAAGCGCAATAATAAAGCTGGAGTAATCAGTTATTTATCACCACCCAAACGATCGCTTAAAATTTGGTTCCAATCGGATAAGGAACATAAAAATTAATAGACGTTTCCAATAAATTTGAACTCCACGCACTGCAAGCAAACAAGCAGTGTTTTTTCCAAGCAATGTGTTTTTCTAACTGCTTGGATATTGATGCATGTCAATAATCAATTAGTGTGTGTAGATATTAATTTTGACAACCAACGCATAAGTGTGTCCGTGGTTAAGTTGCGGACTGCGAAACTAATGATTTAATGAGGTGAAAATATATATTCATGCTCAGGATCACTAGCACAGTCAAATGAGCCAAGTCGATCTGTCTGTCCGTCATGCGTCCTTTACAAAATACATGGTCTATTGTGCTTGTCGAAATGTGCGAAACAGGCAGAAGGAGGTGTCGGCGACCCCATAGGGTATATATTCTTGCTCAGGATCACTAGCCGAGTCGATTAAGCCATGTCCGTCTGTCCGTCTATCTGTCTGTCCGTCTGTATGTCCGTGTGAAAATCTAGATCTCAGCTATTATAAGAGCTAGAACTACCAAATTTGGTGACAAAATGTGTTATTATTACACGCTGATCAAGTTTATTTTCGATTTTGGCCACGCCCCCTTCCGCCCCTGTAAATCGAAAAACATTGATTACGAGGGTCGTTTGATAAGTCCGTGACTTTTTGAATAAAATATATTTTTTTCGTCAAAGAAGCGTTTTATTTCTCAACATAATCTTCTTTTAGCTCTATACATTTAGTCCAGCGTTTTTCCAATTTTTTTATTCCTTCCAAATAATAGGTTTTCTCAAGGCCCTCAAAATAGTCGTTTGTTTCTGTGATGACCTCTTCATTTGACCCGAATCTCTTACCGCCGAGCCATTTCTTCATGTTTGGAAACAAAAAATAGTCACAGGGGGCTAAATCTGGAGAATATGCTGGATGGGGTAGCAGTTCGTAGCCCAATTTATGAAATTTTGCCATGCTGACTACACACGTGTGCACCCGTGCATTGTCCTGATGGAACAGCACTTTTTTTTTCGCCAAATGCGGTCGTTTCTGCTTCAAATCAATATCGAATCTGTCCAAAAGCTCTGAATAATATTCGCCGGTGATCGTTTTACCCTTTTCAAGGTAATCGATGTGAATGATACCTTGTGCATCCCAAAAAACTGTGGCCATGACCTTGTTGGCCGACAGACCCACCTTGGCCTTCTTTGGTGCACGTTCACCCGGAGAAACCCACTGTCTTGATTGTTCTTTGGTCTCTGGTGTGGTGTGGTGGATCCATGTTTCGTCTACGGTAACGAAACGGCGCAAAAATTCGTTTGGATTGCGGTTGAACATCGCCAAACACTCCTTTGAAATGGTCACACGGTTGCGCTTATGGTCGTGTGTGAGCAATCGCGGCACCCATCGCGCGGAAAGCTTTTTCATGTCCAAATATTCATGTAAAATGTGATGTACCCGTTCAGTTGAGATGCCTACAGCCTCAGCTACCTCACGCACTTTCATTCTCCGATCATCCAATATCATTCCATGGATTTTGTCGACGATTTCTGGCATGACGACCTCTTTTGGGCGACCTGAACGTTCGGCATCACTTGTACTGGTACGACCACAACGGAACTCAGTAAACCATTTCTTAACCATTGAAATTGATGGTGCAGAGTCCCCATAATATTTATCAAGTCTTTCCTTGGTTTCGGTGATGGATTTTTTACGCAAAAAATAATGCTTAATTAGCACACGAAATTCACTTTTTTCCATTTTCGTTAAAATTCACGAGATCGTCTGCTTTCAATGCCTATAAAACGCAAACCAAAAAACGCAGCTTTCTCAAAATTTTACAGTCAGCTGTTAATCGATAACTGCTGACAGGAGCAGTGTTGTATTTAGAGCAGGTGCGCGGCAAATACAAAAAGTCACGGTCTTATCAAACGACCCTCGTACAAGCGCCATTTTTACATGATAACTATAGCTAGCCAGATGATCTCCGAAATTTGGTAACAATCGGATAATAAACACAGAAGTTATTCAGCTGAACATTTTCCATAGCTGTAAGCAGGCCCGTGGTTCGATTCCCAGTTCATGCCGCTTAAGCTTTTTCTTTTTTTTTATACCCTTCGACCATTGGAAATGGTCAAAAATGGTATGCTAAGTTTTTGCAAATGTATGTAACAGGCAGAAGGAGGCGTAGCAGATCCCACAAAGTGTATATATTCTGACTCAGGATCACTAGCTGAGTCGATTGAGCCATGTCCATCTGTCTGTCCGTCTGTCCGTTTGAACGTCTAGATCTCAGCTATTACAAAAGCTAGAGATACCATATTTTACACGAAGGTTCCTGTATATCATAGGTAGATCGAGTTTATTTTTAATTTTTGATGCCACGCCCACCGCCCACGCAAATCGATAATTTTCGATTATCAAGAGAAGTATTGAAGTTACAGCTTATTGATTTTATATGAACATGAATAATTGCAATATAAATATATTCCCCAAATTACAATCCAATCGGACGATAAACACAGAAGTTATCCACGTTTCCGTTTTCCGTACTTCCACTGCTTGCGCATGTGCTCGCGTCGTGACGTCATCGTCACGATGCTTCGTTTTAGCCGTAGAATGTGTAAAGCTATGCCGTTTTCACATGTAGATGGCGCTATTCAAAAATAGTAAAATATTTAAACAATAGGTGGCGGATAAACTTGTGCAGAGTTTTTTTGATGGAAATAAATGTGGATTGTAATAAGATGTAATAACTTTATTGGGTAGACCTGCACCGTTTTAGGTTCTTTATTAGAATGATTCTTTCATGCTGTCTTTGGGCACAGCTAACCCGCACATGGTATGCTTAAAGCTATGTATTCCTAAAAATATATATACGTATACATATGTATGCAGAAGGCATGCATATGTTACGTATAACTTGACCACTTGAGCTGCAAAGTGCATGCTCAGCATTCTCACGCTCCGCGATCGGCTTATGTATAAGCGTTAGATCGTATTTCAAGAGCTGGAGTGCTTGTGTATTATTTGGTGGTCTTTTGCTTTAGCTTATGTTTATTAAACATTATGACAAAGTGTCACAATGTATTGATCGTACATATGCGAAGGGTAGATACACTACACCTCCCTTTTTAAAGAAATGACGTAATATATGTAGTCATTTTATTATTATTATTTTTTTTTTTTCATTATTTTATATTTTTGCTATTTTTGTTTTTGTGTTGTTTTTTTTTATTATAATATACATATAATTAATTTTTTTTTTTTGTGTATATAAAATTGTATTTTGATTTGTTATTTATTTATATGTATTGTGTAGATTTAAAAATATTGTGTCTCTTTGTAAATTCGTAAATTCATGAAATTTTTGTATATATTAATTTTTGTATATTATTGTCATCATTACCATATTCTGTTGATGTGGTTGATCAGACCAATCGGTCGCATGATGATGATAAGAATAATTTGTGTGTTTTCTTTTGAATAAAATTGAGAGTTTAAATGTTTCGTATTTATTTGTTATTTAATGAAAAATTACGTTATTCGTTAAAAGTTTTTAATCTATCCTTATGAACCTTTTGAGTTTTGTTTTTATCGTCTTTTATTATTATATTGTTCGGTTCTTCTATTCCTACTACTATATATGGTCCTAAATATCTATTGTCTAGTTTATGTCCTGTTTCATTTCTTAAAAGAACTTTATCGTTAATTATTATTTCCTTATCTAGTACTTTCCTATCGTAGTATTCCTTATTTTTACGTTTACGGTTTTCTAACATTATTCTGGCTCTTTTGTATGCCATTTCTAATCTGTATCTAGATTCTATTGCGTAATTATCTATGTTGTATATAGGGTCTATGTTATTTTTAATGCTTAATTCTTTAGGTAAATTAGGTGTTTTACTGTATACTAATTCATATGGACAATAGTTATGTGCCATTGATGGTGTAGTACTGAAACAATATACGAAATAGTTAAGCCATACGTCCCAATCAGTTTTATCGACTGATATGTATGAACGTAGATATTCATTTAGTGTTCTGTGGCTTCTCTCTACCGTACCAAGTGTTTGATGGTGGTGAGCTGTTGATGTAATATTGTTTATTTTCAAATACTTACTAAGTTCGTTCATGATTGTGTTTCTATATTCTGTTCCCATATCGGTGATGAACGTCTTCATCGGACCGTATTTGAGAATGAATGATTCGAATATAGCCTTGGCTACAGTACTAGCACTTTTGTTTGCTATGGGGATAGCAACAAGGTATTTGGTCAGATCACATATTAAGGTAATTATGTATTCATGATCATTGTCTGATTTGGGTAATGGTCCAACTGTGTCAATAATGACTTTGTCAAATGCTTTAATTGGTGTGTCTGTAGTTGTTAAAGGGGTCTTTATGTGCTTTGTTGTTTTTGCTTTCTGACATTCTGGACATTTACGTATGTACTGAGATATGAAATTTATCATCCCTTTCCAATAGTAATGTCTTTTGATTTTCGCTAGCGTTCTTGAAATGCCAGTATGACCTCCTTGAATAGGATCATTGTGAAATGTAGACAGTATTGCTTCTTTTTCAATATCATCAGATATTGTGGTCACCGGCTTGAGTAGCGCTACTCTTATTTGTTTTAAAAATTCATTGCCCATATTTTTGAAAGTTTCAGTTGAAATTAATTCAAAGATCTTTCCGATCGGTGCCATTTTGAGTTGGCTGATACCAAGTATACCGGCTTCTTTTTCAAGCCTGTGGAAGAACTGACCTAAGTCGAGAGTTCCATTAGTATATAGGTCGCTAATCTCAATTCTTGCAATAATTTTCTTACCATGTTTAAAGAAACATAATGTGTTATATGCAAGGTCACTATTTTTCGTACATCGTCATTATTGATGACTTCATATACGTTGGGCTTAGAAGCATTTTCAAGTATTTGCCTTGGCAAAATTTCTTGTTCTTTTTCATTTACTGCGCAGTTGTTTTGTCTACTCTGTTGTCTTGTAGTGACTTTCAAGACTTGTTTTTGCATATTTTTTAATTCATCGATGGTTATTCTTGATAACGGATCGGCTACATGATTATCTTTTCCTTTAAGGTATTCTACTGTGAACTCATATTCTTCTAAATCAAGTCTCATTCTAGTGAGTTTGGAAGTAGGATTTCTCATTGAGAAGAGGTATGTTAAAGGCTTATGATCTGTTTTCACAACGAAATGTGTGCCATATATGTATGGTCTGAAGTAGTTAATTGCCCAGTGTATTGCCGCTAATTCTTGCTCTGTAGTGTTTTTGTTACTTTCTCCCTTAGTAAAGCTGCGAGAGGCATATGCTACTGGTAGTTGTATCTCGTCATATGTTTGTGTTAATACTGCCCCGTAAGCTTGTTTACTTGCATCTGTTGTTATGCAAAATTCTTTGCTGAAATCTGGGTATTGTAATAACGTGGGTTGTATTAATGATTGCTTGAGATATGTGAATGCATTTTGGCATTCTGAAGTCCACTCGAATTTTACATTCTTTTTACATAACCTTGTTATGTGGCGAGAGTAGTCAGAAAAATTTTTGATGAAACGTCTATAATAATTGCAAAATGCAATGAATCTTGTTGCGCTGTCTGCGTCCGTAGGGACGGGGTATTTGTCAATGACTTCGTATTTCTTATCATCTGGCAAAATACCACGATCAGTACACTTATGACCTAGAAAAGTCACTTCATGCATGAAGAATGAACATTTGTCTGGGTGTAGTTTTAGGTTATTTTTCCTACATAGGTCAAAGACGTTAGTCAAATTTTTGATCATATGATTTTCGGAACAACCGATGACTATTAAGTCATCCATATACAGGAATGCCTGTGAAGGTTCTAATCCAGAAAATGCCATTGTCATCATTCTTTGGAATGAATTGGGCGCAATTTTTAAACCATAGGGTAATCGCGTGAAGCGATAGGGAGCCGTTGCTCGTTGAAAATGACGTTGCGTTTCTTGAGTTTTCATCTAGTTCTATTTGATGGAATCCTGACATTAAGTCTAGGCACGAGAAGTATCTTGCTCGTCCTAATTGATCAAGAATATCGTCTATTCTTGGAAGTGGAAATTTGTCTGATAAGAGCTTTTTATTAATTTGTCTATAATCGATTACCAGTCGCCATCGTTTTGTTGCGGAACCTGGTAATGATTTCTTCGGTACTAGTAGCAATGGGCTGTTGTATTCAGATACGGATGTATCTAATTTAATTAGTCGGACTACTTCGGATCGGGCTGGTAATAACGTTGAGTTATTGCCTATTGTATGTGTTATTGGTACGTTTATTGGACAAGTGATATTGTCTGGTCGCAAAATTAACCAGTCTTCTTCTGTATTAAAATCTAATTTGCAATTGTATTTCTTTATAAAGTCTATTCCGATGATTCCATCGGTGGGTATTGGGAAATTAGAATTAACTATGTGGAAATTATGTGGAATTATGTAATTATTTGTTGCTAGTTCTATGTTTACTAGACCTAGAGAGGTTGTTGAACCTTCTCCAATTCCAAAAATGTTTGTTATTGTATTTTGGTCTATGTCTTGGAAATTATCTGAGCTGTTTTTGATAAGTGAAATATCTGCTCCTGTATCTATTAAAAATGTTAATTTTGTATTCGTATTATTATTATTATGCACATGTATAAAAATGTTGAAATTAAGATTGATTGTGTGTACCGTCTTATTTAGTTTCCCGAAGCTGTAGCATTTTGTGATGTACTAGCAGCTTCGATTGCTCGGACATTGTTATTGTTGTTGTTATTTTGATTTTGTCTATTACCTCGGTTGGAATTATTCCTTCCTCGGTTGTTTCCTCTGTAATTTCCTCTGAAATTACTTCTGTTGTTGTAATTGGTATTGTAACCACCGCGGTTACCTCGGCCTCGGCCTCGGTAATGGCCGCGATAGTTGTTATTTCCCCTGTAGTTATGTTGTCCATTTTTGAAATATAGGACGCTACTGGGACTGCCTGTCATTTCAGTGGAGCAGTGTATGTATTTTCCTGCTGCATCACTGAATGTATTGTAATTACCAGCTTCGA
Organism: Zaprionus ghesquierei; assembly: GCA_018904095.1. Classification (NCBI taxonomy): domain Eukaryota; kingdom Metazoa; phylum Arthropoda; class Insecta; order Diptera; family Drosophilidae; genus Zaprionus; species Zaprionus ghesquierei. The sequence continues at coordinate 237,908 of JAEIGP010000699.1, forward strand.
GTATTATTCGTAGCTTTTCGTATTCACAATTTTTAGTCATTGCTTGTATTGACTCTTTAGTTGCGAAGTTATTCGCAATTTCGGCTGAAAGGCCTAAGTCAATATATATTGTTTCTAATTGCTTACGCAAAGTGTCAATTTCAGTGGTGTATTGGGAAGCTGTTTTCCCTTTCTGTTTAATATTTAGTAACTTTGGTTTTACAACTTCAGCTGATTCACCTTTTACATTACTATTTAGTATGTCAATGATGCCTCTGATGGTTGTTTCATTTGTTACTTTGTATAAAATTGGTCCTATTATTTTTGATTTTATTATCTCTACTGCTAGATCTTCCTGAGTTCCCTTTGTTCTATCTGTTATTCTTAACGCTGTTATCAAGCGTGTCAATGATGACTTTTTGCCATCGAATTCTGGTATTGTTGTCGACAATCGTTGAACATATTCTCTATCTTTCTCAATTTGGTCTGGCATTTTGGTTTCGTTGTTTTTTATTTCAATGTCTTCTGGTAACGACTCAATATCGCTTTCGATTTCAATGTCGATATCACCTTTAGACTCCTTAAGATTTTGTAATTGGTTTTCATTTATATTAACCAATGAATGCAAATCTTCAGGTATTTGAATATCTAGATTATGTCTGATGCTAATATTGATCAATCTTTTATTGAGAGATCTTAGTATTTTATGACAATGTCTCTTATGTGTTTCTGTTAATCTATCTTCTTTTATTGTTATCTTTATGTGTATTTCTAGAGTCTCTACTTTAATAGGTACTTCTTTGTTTACACATTTATATGATTTGTCAAATACTGCTTTATTATGGTTTATTGACGCTGCTATTTTGGGCCATTCCATGTGTACCCACTGTGAATCACTCATTTGGTATTTCTTTTATATTCGCAACAATTTTGTCTACTAAAGTGGAATTCGGAATCATATAAATGTATTTGACAAGAAGGATGTCTACCTATTGTATTTTTCCTTGATAAAAATGGTATTCTATACTGTTGTCTATATTCTGTATAGTCTCCTAAATCATATCTATATTGTTTTATTTCGTAAGTACAGTTTATATCTTGTCTAGGCCATCTGCACGGCTCTGATATCTTTTCTTTATGTTGTTTCTGTTGGATGATCTACTCTTGATTCAGTAGAACCCATTTTGGAAATATTAATTTGCAATAAAGAAAAAATGAAATCTGTTTAATCTCTCAATTTATTGGAAATAAAGTTTGAAAAGTTTTTATAGTGAATATTGAAATTTAATGAATTTACTTTAAATATTTGCAACTTGTATTAAATATATACACTGCCAGAGACATGGATATTTGATAGTTTTAATGTGGTTGGCTCACAAGTCAAAGTTTACATTTCATTAGAAAATAAAAAAAAATTCTCCAACCACATTTGTTAGTATATAGCCTGACAGTTTTGTTGTTAGTTTTTCCAAGCAGCGGTTTCCCGCCTCGGCTTGGGTTTAGTTTAAATCTATGGCAAATTGGGGCATTTGCATTTAAGCAGCCCGTTTGCGTGTCTTCGCACTTTGGCGAAGTTCTTTTTTTATAATTTCCAGACGCTCTTTGTAGCGTTGCCGGGCTGATTCCTCCTCGATTTGCAGATCCTCCTCGTAGGATTGTAATTGTAACTCCTCTTCATAGGTTTGTGTCTCTTCCTCAACATTGGGTTGATGCTGCTCCGCTCCGTCGGGTTGCTCTGGCGGCAGCTCCACAAAAAGCGGTTGATTCGGATATGGATCTATATATGGTTGCTGATGGAGCTCTTGCTCTGCTGCATGTTGCCGCTGCTGATTATGTTGCTGGCGCGGCTGATATTGTTGCTGCCGAGCTAATGCGCACTGCTATTTTTGTGAACACAGCTGTACGTAGGCGTTCATAATTTTAAAAAAAATTTTCACAACTTGCACACAACATAAACACAAATCACACATAAAGTTAACCGAAGATTGCAGCAGGACTCGAGACCGAGTCACGGTCGCCATGTAGTAAGATGTAATAACTTTATTGGGTAGACCTGCACCGTTTGAGGTTCTTTATTAGAATGATTCTTTCATGCTGTCTTTGGGCACAGCTAACCCGCACATGGTATGCTTAAAGCTATGTATTCTTAAAAATATATATACGTATACATATGTATGCAGAAGGCATGCATATGTTACGTATAACTTGACCACTTGAGCTGCAAAGTGCATGCTCAGCATTCTCACGCTCCGCGATCGGCTTATGTATAAGCGTTAGATCGTATTTCAAGAGCTGGAGTGCTTGTGTATTATTTGGTGGTCTTTTGCTTTAGCTTATGTTTATGTTGACAAAGTGTCATAATGTATTGATCGTACATATGCGAAGGGTAGATACACTACAGGATAATTTGTTTCGAAACTGGGCGAATGGTATCTTTCTGTCGGGCGCGCTCGACTGTAGCTTTCTTTACTTGTTTTTTTTAAGAACTTTTACTTTAAATTTTGAATACGCATTAATTGGTGGTCGAGGATTTTATTTAAAATTTTTTTAATTGCTCACAATAAACTTAGTTAACAAGTGGAGAAGTGACAGTCTCTTAAATCAGCTGTGTGCGATTGTTAGATTGTTATTTTTTATTTAATTGTATGCTTAAGTTATGAGAATAAATGGCAACAGCAACACGTATCATGCATTCCGACTTTGTTTTTGTCGTGCAAGAATTTTCGAATAGTCTCATAATGTAACTTTGGCAAAATTTGCGAAATGGCTTAATGGCTGAAGGGAGAAGTGGTTGACCTCTTAGGTAATGGGTCCAAGGTTCGATTCCGCATGCATGCGTGTATGGGGGGGGGGATCGAACTTTTCTTTTCAAAAAAAAAGTTTTTGCCTCCCTTTTTGAGCTACCTTCATGAAACTTTGTATACATGTTTCTTATTACTGCCCGATGTAAATAAGTCGGAACGAGCCGGTACGGACCGATACATCGTATAGATGCTATAGAACATATCGGTCGTTTTTATACCCGCTACTCAAAGAGTAGAAGGGTATTATAACTTTGTTCAAACCGAAAATGTATGTAACAGGCAGAAGGAAACACCTCCGACCCCATAAAGTATATATATTCTGACTCAGGTTCAACAGCCGAGTCGATATAGCCATGTCCGTCTGTCCGTCTGTCTGTCCGTGTGAAAATCTAGATCTCAGCTATTATAAGAGCTAGGACTACCAAATTTGGTGACAATATGTGTTATTATTGCACGCTGATCAAGTTTATTTTGGATTTTGGCCACGCCCCCTTCCGCCCCCGCAAATCGAAAAAACATTGATAACAAGTGCAATTTTGATGCCGTATTGTTCATTTTTGGTTTACATGATAACTATAGCTAGGCAAATGATCTCTGAAATTTTGGTAACAATCGGATAATAAACACAGAAGTTATTCAGCTTAACGTTATCCATAGCTGTAAGCAGCGCTGCCGGCAGCGCTGCTTGCAGCATTGTGCCGAATCGTGTGTGCGTGTACGGTGGTGAAATGGGTTAAGTTGTGTACTGCAAAACGAACAGTACTATTATGCATTTACGGGTTCGAGTCCCGCCCGCATCAAAAATTAAATGTGTGCAAAAATGTTTTTTTTTTTTATTTTATATTTTGACTTTGCATAAATATTATAAGTCCATAGCCTTTTACGGTCAAAATATGATTGTAGCCGTTTTTTTGTTCCACAAATAAATTATGTACAAGCAGCTGGGTAGCGGATATATTACAGTCGAGCACAATCGACTGTAGCTTTCTTACTTGTTTTAACAAAATTTAAGTATATAAAGAGGTATTAAAAGGGCACATATCGTTTTTTACATGCACGTATTCGATTTATAGTCTTCAACAGGTAGAATTTTTATTTTTACTGTTTAAGTGATAAATTTTGTATTTTTGTGGTACCTAAATAAAAGCTAAACGTTTTCAATAGTTTTTACTCCTTTTCCCGGCAGCGCTGCTTGCAGCATTGTGCCGAATAGTGTGTGCGTGTACGGTGGTGAAATGGGTTAAGTTGTGGACTGCATAACGAACGAAACTATTATGCATTTATGGGTTCGAGTCCCACCCGCATCAAAAGTTAAATGTGTGCAAAAAATTATTTTTTTTATTTTAGATTTTGACTTTGCATAAATATTGTAAGTCCATGCCCTTTTACGGTCAAAATATGATTGTAGCCCATTTTTTGTTCCGCAAATAAATTATGTACAAGCAGCTGGGTAGCGGGTATATTAGAGTCGAGCACCCTCGACTGTAGCTTTCTTTCTTGTTTAGACTTTTAATTGATAAAAAGTAAGTGGTTTTGTGTTAGTGACTATTATTAACATTAGAAAACACTAAAATAAATTAATATTTTTTAACTTAGTGGGCAGGGGCAAACATTGTACTCCTGAAAAAAGAAATAGCATAGTGCGGCTCAGAAACCTGGGAAAAAGATATAAAGACATCCAGGAAATATGTGGATGTTCTGCTAAAATGGTTTATAATGCTTTAAACTTTAAAGAAATGCCCGAAAATCGTGGTCTTCGACGTAAAACCACGCCTCATGAGGACCGATCTATTGTGCGATATAGCAGGGCGCACCCTTTTGCATCATCCAGCAAGTTAAAAAATGAGTTAGGCTTGAATGTTAGTGGCGTTACTATTCGGCGACGTCTTAAGGAACAAAATCTCAAAGCGTGCCATCCACGAAAAGTTCCACTGCTAGCCACTAGACATGTTTGGAGTTCGCCAAAAGTCCCTTAATTGGCCCGTTACAAAGTGGCGAAATATTTTATGGAGTGACGAAAGTAAAATTGTGTTACTTGGTGGAAAGGGCCCCAGACAATATGTTGGACGACCATCTAACACAGAGTACGATCCTAGGTACACTTTGAAGACAGTTAAGCACGGCAAATTGAGTGTTATGGTATGGGCATGTTTTTCTTACCGTGGAGTAGGCCCTATATTCACGATTGATGGGATCATGGATCGATCTGTATATGTTAACATATTAGAAAATGTTATGTTGCCTTATGCCGATTGGGAAATGCCACTAAAGTGGACGTTTCAACAAGATAACGACCCCAAACATACAAGCAAACTGGTCAAAAGCTGGATGGCATCAAAGCGGATCGACCTTATGTCGTGGCCTGCACAGTCCCTGGACTTAAATCCCATTGAAAACCTATGGGGAGATGTTAAACGATATGTTGCAAATGCAAATCCAACATCTCGATCACAGTTTTGGGAGGTTGTCAAAACAATCATGGAAGCGGATCCCTGTCAAGCGCTGCCAGGACTTGGTGGATTCTATGCCTCGCAGATGCCAGGCCGTAATAAATAATAATGGGTACATGACCAAGTACCAACCCACGCAAACAAATTAAAAAAGTTTAAAGTTCTACAATGTTTTTATACCCGATACTCATAGTGTAGAAGGGTATTATAACTTTGTTCAAACCGAAAATGTATATAACAGGCAGAAGAAGACACCTACGACCCCATAAAGTATATATATTCTGGCTCAGGATCAACAGCCGAGTCGATATAGCCATGTCCGTCTGTCCGTCTGTCCGTCTGTCTGTCCGTGTGAAAATCTAGATCTCAGCTATTAAAAGAGCTAGAACTACCAAATTTGGTGACAGTATGTGTTATTATTGCACGCTGATCAAGTTTATTTTGGATTTTGGCCATGCCCCCTTCCGCCCCAGTAAATCGAAAAAACATTAATTACAAGCGCAATTTTGAAGCCATATTGTTCATTTTCGATTTATAATAATATAACGTTTCCATAGCTGTAAGCAGCGCTGCCGGCAGCGCTGCTTGCAGCATTGTGCCGAATCGTGTGTGCGTGTACGGTGGTGAAATGGGTTAAGTTGTGGACTGCAAAACGAACAGTACTATTATGCATTTACGGGTTCGAGTCCCGCCCGCATCAAAAATTAAATGTGTGCAAAAATGTTTTTTTTTTTTTATACCCGCTACTCATAGAATAGAAGGGTATTATAACTTTGTTCCAACCGAAAATGTATGTAACAGGCAGAAGGAGACACCTCCGACCCCATAAAGTATATATATTCTGGCTCAGGATCAACAGCCGAGTCGATATAGCCATGTCCGTCTGTCCGTCTGTCCGTCTGTACGTCTAGATCTCAGCTATTACAAAAGGTAGAGACACCTAATTTCCTGTATACCATAGGTAGATCGAGTTTATTTTCAATTTTCGATGTCGCGCCCACCGCCCACGCAAATCGATAATTACGATTATTTGAAAAAGTATTGAAGTTATGGCTTTCTGCTTTGGTATAAACATAGATAATTACAATATAAATCTATTTTCAAAATTACAATCTGATCGAACAATAAACACAGAAGATATTCATCTAAACGTTTTCCATAGTTACACTCTTTGCGCCTTTGCAGCATATCGTGACGTCATCGTCAAATTTCCACATTTTTCCTAGATTTGCGTATTATTTAAAATTCATTAAGAATATTTAAAGCTTTTAAAAATGTTTTAAAAATATTAACTGTCAATTTTCTTAATTTCAAAATATTTAAAAATTTCTATAATTTATTAAAATTTTTTTATACTTCCCACTTTTCCAAAGTTTCATAATTTTTAAAATTGCTTATCAATGAAAAAGGGATTAACTCTTTATTTCCCTTTCATCAAACTTTAAAACTGAACGCCACACAGCAGTCAGCTCGAATGAATCCATCAAACGTATCAATCATGATGACAGGTCACAGTGCGAGCACAGTATAACTGGAAAAGACCAGGCCAGACCAGACACAGGCAGGACCAGGCAACAGGCAGCAGGTCCAGTTTTAGCTTTTCCTAACATGTCTGTAGTAGTTGGCGTTGCCTCACTTGTGAAGTCTCCACGCGCGTTGCGCCCATTAAATTCGAATAATCTTAGTTGTTGTTGCTTTTTTTTTCATCAATCTCCCCACTCTGGACTCGAGTTGCAACTGTCGCATATAGCAGCTGGACACGGTGCTTGTGTGAGACGCTGCAGCCAGGCAGGCAGCATCAGCCCAACTGATTTGAAATTCTAAAGTGATTTTGATTACTTGAGGTATTGATATTTTGACTTGTACGTTGATTAGATAGTTGAAGGCTTGTTAGATGCATGTCAGCAGCAGCAGCGGCCTCAGACCGGTCTCACTGGCTGCATGTCTTGGTCTTGGTCTCTACGTCTCCATTTTCGTCTGCATCTGCGTGATGCGCTTGGCTTGATGTTGATTATAATTTAATTATAAGCAATCTGTAACAAGTAAATGGCTTGCATGGTGCTCTCACTCCATGGCACTCCTGGTCATGGCGCATAATTTAGCAGGCAGGTGTGAAAAACTTCATTAGCTTAGACGTCTCAGTCCGAGCCCGCTGCATGACTAATAATAGTCATGGGCCGGTCACATTCTGCTCTCTTGCCACATTTGCCACCGGCACAAACCATACTTATTCCCAATCTGCTTGGCTTGGGCAGCCACGATGTCTGCTAACGAAAGTTGCAGACATTTGAGTGACTGAAGCAAGGCAAAATGCTGTAGAAATTTCCCCTTGCGATTTGCGGCTAATCCCATGGAAAATAATATAGACAGAGAGGTATTCTCTCTTAAGACTTGCTGGCTTTATATGTAGAATTTGTAGCAAGGAGGTACCAAGCGATACAATTCTATTAAAACGATTCAAGTAGGCTGAGTTGCTTCTGTCTTAATTTCTGACTACGTAAGCTCTTAATGTGTTCGGATTTTCAGTCCGCTCTCAGCTCTCAATTGAGACTGGACTGGGTTTTTTTTTCTCTGGGTGAGACTGGAATCTCTTTTTTTTTCTCAGGGTGGGACTGGAATCTCTTTTTTTATAACTCTTCTTTTTTTTCGTAGTGCATTTGCATTAAAGTATGCCTTTTTTAACAAGTAGAGCAATTCTCTTCATTTTTGGATAAGTACACAAAAATGTTTCATATCATCGTTTTTTTTTTATACCCGGTACTTCTGCAGCAATGGCTTAAGCTTGCGCATGCTCTTGACGCTCAACTTGTGTGTCTCAAAGAGTGAGATTGTCGCCTGCGAATAATCGTTGCCATAGAGTTTGCCCATGGCCAGAGCCACATCGCGCTGGGTGAAGCCGAGCTCGATGCGACGCTGCTTGAAGGTCTTCGCAAACTGATCGAGCTCCATAACTATTCAACAAATTATTTAATTTCTTTTTTACAATAACTGAATTTTTTGAATTTTTGGTCTTGGTTTACTATATTGTTTGTTTCCTTGATTGCTTTGTTTTCAATCTATAGTAATGTTTGCTTTGTTTTCAATCTATAGTAATAATATATTTAATTTAATATCTTTTCTATAACGACTTTTAAATATATTTGGTAAAACTTTTAACTAAATTTTAAATATATATGCAGTGGTGGCCTTTTATTTAGCACACTATTTAGCAGCACACTTCAACATGAATTTTTACAGATTGTATAGTGAATAGTTCACCAATTTTTTTTCTGGTTGTTGCCTTATTAGTTGATAAGATGTACCGTTACTTTCAGCCTATTCCCTTTCGTCGTTTTTTTCCTGCGTTGGTTTGAATTAATTAACTATGATTTTCAGCTGGCAGCGCTGATTGCAGCATTGTGCCGAATCGTGTGTGCGTGTACGGTGGTGAAATGGGTTAAGTTGTGGACTGAAAAACGAACAGTACTATTATGCATTTACCGGTTCGAGTCCCGCCCGCATCAGAAATTAAATGTGTGCAAAAAATTATTTTTTTTATTTTAGATTTTGACTTTGCATGTATATTGTAAGTCCATGGCCTTTTACGGTCAAAATATGATTGTGGCCGTTCTTTATTGTTCCGCAAATAATTTTGATGTACGAGCAGCTGGGTAGCGGGTATATTACTGTCGAGTACACTCGAATGTAGCTTTCTTACTTCTTTAGGTCATGGATTTGAAAAAAATCAAAATGTGCTTAACAGGCAGAAAGAGGCAGCTGCGACTCCATAAAGTGTATATATTCTTGCTCACGATCATTAGCCGAGTCGATTGAGCCATGTCTGTCTGTCCGTTAATCCGTCTGTATATATCTCAGAAACTAATAAACTATATCTCAGAAACTAAAAAAACTTGAGCCACCAAATTTGGTTACAACAGTTATGTGAATCATACGCTGTAAAATTTTTATTAAAATTTGGGACACGTCTACTTTCGGCCCCGCAAATCGATAAACCGAATAGCAAACGCAAAAATAAAGCTAGAGTATTCAGATTTGGTGTGTATGATAACTATCACCACCTTAACGCTTATCCCTGAAAATTTGGTTCCGATCGGATAATGAACAAAACAAGTAAGAAAGCTACATTCGAGTGTGCTCCACTGTAATATACCCGCTACCCAGCTGCTCGTACATCAAAATTATTTGACCGTAAAAGGCTATGGACTTACAATATTTATGCAAAGTCAAAATCTAAAGTAAAAAAATAATTTTTTGCACACATTTAATTTTTTATGCGGGTGGGACTCGAACCCGTAAATGCATAATAGTTCTGTTCGTTATGCAGTCCACAACTTAGCCCATTTCACCACACTATTCGGCACAATGCTGCAAGCAGCGCTGCTGGCAAAAGGAGTAAAAAGTATTGAAAACGTATAACTTTTATTCAGGTACCAAAAAAATCCACTTATCACTTAAACAGTTAAAATAATAATTCTACCTGTTGAAGACTATAAATCGAATACGTGCATGTAAAAAACGATATGTGCCCTTTTAATACCTCTTTATATACTTGAATGGAAAGTGTTCTAGAGCACTCTACCTTTAAATAAAGTTTGTTAAAAAAACAACCGATAGGTTCTATGGCATCCGACTTAGTTACAGCGGGCAGCAATAAGAAACATGTATACAAAGTTTCATGAAGGTAGCTCAAAAAAGAGGCAAAACCTTTCATTTGGAAAAAAAAGAAAAGTGTGATCTCCCCCACGAAGACACGCATGCATGCAGAATCAAACCTTGGACCCATTACCTAAGAGGTCCACCACTTCTCCATTCGGTCTTTAAGCCATTACGCAAATTTTGGCAAAGTTACATTATGAGACCATTCGGAAATTCTTGCACGACAAAAACAAAGTCTGAATGCATAATGTGTGTTGTTGTTGCTATTTATTCTCATAACTTAAACATACAATTAAATAAAGAATAAAAATAAAAAATATAAGAAAAAGCTGTGCTCTAACAATCGCACACAGCTGACTTAAGCGACTGTCACTTCTCCACTTGTTAACTAAGTTCATTGTGAGCCATTAAAAAAATTTTAAATAAAATGCACGACCACCAATTAATGCATATTCAAAAATTAAAGTATAAGTTCTTAAAAAAAAAAGAAAAAGCTTAAGCGGCATGAACTGGGAATCGAACCACGGGCCTGTCGGTTCAGGAGTTCATCGCTAAGCTACTGACGCTGTTCTCCAACAACTGAAAAAATTTGCATTGTAAGGCGTGTGCATGCCTAATTAAAACTAACAAATTGTGTTTTGCTTAATTTTGATTTTGGTTTGTACTTTGAACTTGTTTACTGCTTCAACTTCTATTTTTAGAACTATTGTTGTTGTTCCTGACCTAATTTACTTTTTCTCTTTCACCGTGAGAGCACTTAACTCTCATTTACTGTCCCATACTTTAATTTTACTGTAGTTTTTGTTGTTGTGCGCTGCAATGCTCACTCCCTATTCTTGTTCTTTTAACTTTTTTGTTGCGTGTGCCTGACTCTCACTCCAATCTAATCTCTCTATTTGTTTTTACTTGCGGTTGTTGTAAATTTACAGTGGTCATGCCTTACAATGGAAGGCGGCATTGTCTGCTATAAAAAATCTTGCCAAAAGCAGATTACTTCTGCTCACGCAAGTATTGCATGTTGGATATGCAATAATATTGCTCATGCTAAATGTGCTGGCCTTAGCGGCACTACAGCTGATGCCATAGCCAGGCGTAATGGGTTGCATTACTGCTGCGAGGCAGGCCGTGAAGTCGAAAACGAATTTGTATCGTTTATGCGGCAGATTAGGACGGTTCTCTGCGCTGGAATCGTTTGTCAAAAGCCAAAACTCAAGCCGACATAAAGGTGGAAAAATTTAGATTCTCTTACGAAAGGGATATTTCATCCTTTAAAATAAGTGTCCCTAATGATTTCTTTGACCGTATATGCTCGTCTGAATTCTGGCCTGATAATATTATGGTTAAAGAATTCGAGGCTAAAAAGAGAAAAAATCGGCAACCGATCACTCTTTCAGTCCCAAATCAAACCACTACAACAAAGACAAATAAAATAACAAAAAACTAATTACTTCACTTTCCTTAACCTATTAAAACGTTAGAGGCCTATGTAGTAAACTTGCTCGTATGTTCCTCCGTCATCTGATGATTCTATCTTCAATCAACATTTGTCTTTAATTAATTTCAACCTGCTATCAAACAGGGATCAACTTATTGTCCTTGGTGACTTTAATATACCTGATTGTTGCTGGACACCTAGTGATGAGGAAAATTTTTTATTGCCCTCAAAACAGCATGTCCTCTTTGATGGTTTGCAAGACATTTCAATGTCTCAGGTTAATCAAGTCGTAAATTTTTTAAATCGAACACTTGATTTGTGTTACGTTTCTGATCATTCTAAGGTGACTCTGACCAGAGTCCAACCCTTGACCCAACCGGAAGATCACTACCATCCCACGTTTGAAGTTGTTTTCGAATTTGGTTCGAATGTGCTGGATAGTGTGAGAGTGCCATGTAAACGTGTTCGCTGCTTTCGTAATGCAGATTTCTCCAAACTTAATAACTTAATTTCATGTTGTGACTGGTCCGATCTTTATTCATATACTGATATGGCTGACGCCATTAGTATTTTTTGCGATACCTTAAACGTATTTTTTGATAATTGTGTTCCTCGTGTTTATCGAATGAGTTCAAGTAACCCTCCGTGGTTTACAAAAGAATTGTCAAGTTTAAAAAATCGAAAGTCTAAACTCTATAAGAAATATAGAGCAGGTCATTCTGCGGCAGCCTTTTCTCATTATCTTATTGCTCGGTCAAACTTTATCGTGCTGAACGCTGCTTGTTACAATAACTATTTGATTTGGTGCAGGATTCAGTTCCAGCAGAATCCTAAACAGTTTTATAATTTCGTTAACATAAAGCGTAAATCTAATACCACTCCTTCTAATTTATCGTTTAATAAGGATGACGCTAATAATGATCAGGCCATTGCCGATTTGTTTGCGAAGTTCTTTCAAACGACTTACTCAAAATTTACACAGTCCTCTCATACATACCCATATACCATTCCTAGCTCGAATGGAATTTCCACCCCTGTCCTTCATGAGAATAGTCTCTATAGGGATCTATGTCGGAATTCCCGGTTGCGTACTTCGTTACTGCGCCAATTCATTAACTAAGCCGCTGCACAGACTATTTGCACTTTCCTTAAACACTTCCTCTTTTCCCTTGATTTGGAAGGAATCATTTATAATTCCTCTTCACAAAAAAGGCAGTAAGTTTGATGCAAGCAATTATAGAGGTATCTCTAAATTGTCGGCTATACCTAAACTCTTTGAGTATGTTTTGACTCCGTACTTGCAACATTATTGCAGATCTCTCTTGTCTCCTAGTCAGCATGGATTCGTGAAACGTCGTTCAACTTCGACAAATTTGCTTGACCTGACATCTTTTATAATTACCGGTTTTCGGAAAAATCTACAGACTGATGTCATTTATACTGATTTCAGTAAAGCTTTTGACTCAGTAAACCATTCCCTTCTCGCACACAAACTTAACCTTCTGGGCTTTACACCCAAATTCCTTAGTTGGATCGTAAGTTATCTAACCGACCGAACTCAAAGAGTCTCATTCAAAAATGCTCTTTCTAAACCACTTTATGTCACCTCTGGTGTTCCTCAAGGAAACCATCTGGGTCCCCTTCTTTTCACTCTTTTTATTAATGATCTACCTTTGGTCATACGTAACTCGCGTACTCTTATGTATGCAGACGATGTTAAGCTATGCTATCCACTTAAAGATGTATCTTATCACTCTTCTCTTCAAGACGACCTTGACCGTTTTCATAGTTGGTGCAGTGCAAACCAATTAAACTTGAACATGGGTAAATGCAAACTAATGACTTTCTCTCGGGCCAGTCCCAAGTACGCCTCATACACTCTCTGTGGTTGCCCCCTGGATAGAATTACCTTGGCTGATGATCTGGGCGTTCGTTAGGATCGCAAACTTAAATTTACTGAACACATTATTTCTATGGTCAATAAGGCCATGGGTGTTCTGGGCTTTATAAAGCGGTGGTCTAAGGAATTCAACGACCCTTATGTCACAAAAACTCTTTATATCTCTCTTGTGCGTCCTATTCTTGAGTATGGTTCATGTGTTTGGTGTCCTCAGTATTCATTTTACAAGGACCGCATTGAATCTGTGCAAAAGAATTTTTTAATTTTTGCCCTACGAGGCCTTAATTGGGATGCAAACTTAAGATTACCTTCTTACTCTCTTATTAAATCTTCCGTCTTTAGCAAATCGTAGAACCATGCCTGGTGTACTGTTTATAAATAAACTCATTCAAGGTGATATTGATAGTGAAGACTTGGTAAGCCAGTTATACTTCTCTGTCCCCTTTAGAAACTCTCGTAACTTCCTACCTCTAACACTTTCTCACTGTAGGTCGAACTATGCCTTGCATGAACCCTTTAGGGCATTATGTTCGAACTATAACAACTTATATTTTATCATAGCTAATTCAAAGTCTGTAGACTTAAAATCTTTAATTCTTTCTCATCTGTGTAGAATTTAGACCTCACTAGTGTATTTTTCTCTTTTCCTCGTTTATCTTTTTCTATCCATGAATCTATATATCTTTACTTACTATCTAATGTTGGATTTTCTTTTACGCTTCCTCCGGTCGATGTAGCGTACTAACAACTAACACCTAACACAACAACACCTAACACCTAACAATCTTCTCTGATCTGATGTTGGATCATTTTAAATAAATAAAATTTTTAATTATTCTTTTGTTCACCCAGACTAGTCGTTAAATTTTTGTTTTAAATTGTAATTATTTACTTCACTTTTAATTTTAATTTTTTTAATCTTAAAGATAATGTTAACT